>CAIGRO010250860.1:0-14131 GCA_903798355.1 Fraxinus baroniana
ATTTTTGTCCGTCCCAAAAAGATAGTCTTGTTTCCATTTTAAACATGTATTAAATTTTTCATTTCCACATATACCCTTATTTAATACATCTTGGTATAATAAACACCAACTACCTAGATAAGGGATAAAGGGTATATATGGAAAAACATAGTAAAATTTAATACTCTAACTATACTAACTACCGTTTCTTAATCTGTGTGAAAATAACTATAGGACTATCTTTTTGAGACGGATTGAATATTATTTTATTGGAGAATGTGTGGTTGAAAATAAGTAGAAGAATGAGAATGAAAAAAAGAATGTGGCCCAAACAAGGGTTAAAATTTGATTTTAATTCAAGTTAAAATCAAATAATCAGTATTAATCACATCTTTCAATGGTCCATAATTTCTCAACCACATATTTCAAAAACTTCTTTCACAATCTACTAAAAATCTAATTTCAATCCCCACCAAACCCTCTTATATAAAAGGTATCATTGCGAAATTTGAATGACTCCATTCAACAATAGAAAGATATTTTTAATTTTCATAGCCCCACATATACTTTTGAAAATTCAAGGGAAAAATAATTATTATTTCTTTATGAAAATTTAGGACATGTTAAGAAATATTTCTTTCATAATTGTGACTAAGGAATGTAAAGATTTGACGGGATATCACTCCACCTCATCAAACAGACTTGAGCATGCCCACAAAGAGTCACAATGATATCCCAAGGAGGAATCGAGCACGATAAAAAGTAGTAGACGAAGGGACTATTAAAGGACATTGTATATTTGAACTCGACTCAAATGTTTGGAATTCAAATCCCTCCTCGAGTCATGCATAACTAAAATGATTATCCGCGATAAATATTAAGGCTAGATCACGCCTAGTGAGAAGGAAATTCTCGTTAAAGATTTAAATTAAATACATTGTAAATATGCTTCATGTGAAATTAGTTAAATCATTAGGAAATGTTGTCCAAGATATAATTTAAATAAATAAATGTGTTTTCTCTCTAATAGTTTAAGTTTTTAGATGTAATTCTCACCTCGTAAAAATTATAATTAAGTGTAAGTGACTGATAAATAGTTAGGGACTAAATGCTCAACCAAAAGGTTTTGAGGATCGAAGGAAATCAGGCTATATGAAATTTTCACGACGTATGTGTACCCTCACACGACGTATGTGTACCCTCATATAGGCTGCAAGAGTTTAGTTCGACAACTCAATGTTGCTCGTCTTCAATAGGGCTTCACTTATTCTAATATTTCATATTCTACCTTGAGTTATTTCCAAATTAAGAATTGATTTGAGGCGATTAACTGAAACTCTCGTTGGCAAGTATGCAAGAGGGTTCAGAGGTATATATCTGAAGGGAAGAACTACCTGTGGAGCCTTCACTTCAAGCCTTGTAATCACTTGATGAAGGTCCAAATGTGCTTCTTGTTTATACCTTGGAGACACCATAATTCAATGGAGCTCCAGGAAACAAAAAGTTGTAGCTAGGTTTTGCATTGATATTGTTTAAACATTTGTTCACTAAGTTGGGATACACATTCCTCGACTATCAGTTCCATAGTTGCCAGGATATAGGACATAAAAATAGATGATCAACTTTTTCGTGCAAAAGTTCTTCTCAAACAGCTGAAAGTCAGGCACGTGTTCTCAAATTTTCAAGTTTCAAACACCTTGACGAGGGCTTTGACTACCACTTGTTTTGAACAACTTAGGAGTAAACTGAAAATGACTGAGTCTCCTTCAGCATGAGGGAGGATGTTAGATATTATTTTATTGAGACTTTGAGATCTTAATGTCTCATATTCACATATCAGCAGCCACATGTTTTCTGGGTTGTGTATAGGTACCTCTTCATTTGCGTGTAAGTCCGTGTAGAAATTCTTAGTTGCTAAACGTGATTAAAACTCGAAACTCCTACTAATCCCAACACCAAAATAGCATTTACAATATTCTCTGGCAATGCAGAATGTTTACCCACACTCTCTCAATCAAGAGAACATATATATATATATATACTCGGAAAAGAATAATAAAACAAAACTAGGTACGCCTTTAAGAAGACGAGGAACAATTAATGCAAGAAATTGAAAGAAAAATGATTTCAACCTTACTTTGAACTTCCCATCTTGGTATGACAGATATTTCTGGTCCCAAATTTTGACTTTTTTCTTAATCCCTGCCCATTCCCTCTCATCCATGGCTGTTTAAGACGAATCTCCAACTACTTATAAAGCCTTTAGATGAGATAGTTCAAGTGTTCGACATGGTCGAAGGAGATGAATGCCCAAGTTTCCTTGCGGCCATTTAAGAAATGCAAACATAAATGAAGACTGCACATTAGGAAGTGCATTAAAGATACATATTGAAATAAATAAATGCATCCCTTCTCAATAACTTAAACCTTTCAGAAGAATGGTTTAACAGCAGTTTCATTTCCTAAATTGGAACTAAGTATCTTAGTATTACATTTAAAAACAAATACTGCTTTTCATAATTTCTTTAAATGTTGAGAGTAGTTCTTTCTTTGACATCTAGATGAAGATAATTGCATTCAATACTCTACGCAGCGATCCATAATGATTTAAATCAATCTAACAATTCATCGTGCAAGCCTAGATACAATTACTACACAATACACCGAGAGAAAGAGAGAATTCATGGTTCCTCTTTGTGAACAAATGAGGGAAACATGTCAGGCATAAAGTTATATTCAGGAAGTTGAAGTTGCTGCTGAGGATTAAGGTTATTATAATACATGGAATTTGGGTGGGTTTGGTTACTTGTTGGAAGCATTTGAGAAAGGATGTAGTCCTGCGGAAAACTTGGGACTGAAGGCTGCAGCGAAGATGCCAACATGGCGGTGGCCTGGCCGCGAAGCATGGCGGGACTGTGGTGGTTGTGCTGGCCTTCATAGGTGGTGATCACCACAGATGGATCTTGAAATGATCTTTCAATTCTTTTCTTCACAGTGCACTTCTGAGTGGTGCATCTATAATAACTCCTACAACATTAATGAGGAGAGGGTTACTGTAATTAGATTACATGCTTCTCTACATGAATTTTTCTTAATTCTCTGAAGAAAATCTAAGTCAATTTAACATCAATTGTTGAGATATATTACAGTTGGCATGATCTAGTGGTTGTAAACAAATCAATAATTTCTCTTTAAAGGGTACTAATTAATCAATTCCTTGAGCACATAGCATAAAATCAAAATTTTCATTAATCAACAAACTTGAAAAATAATTAAAATTTGATACTAATCAATTATTTAGCATTATACTTCAGGTGCAGGAAATTACAGATATATAATAACCTTGGAAAAGGGCTATTTTTCACTGCTTTCTGGCCATATTTCCTCCATCTATAACCATCTTCGAGATTATCAATTTCACTCTTTGTCATGAAGGCATAACGCGGTTCTCTTTTCTTTTTCTCCCCTTTCTGTTTTGGTTTGTTCCTGGAAAATAATTAAATAGCAGTTAATTAATCAAATCAAGTCTGAAAAATTATTTCCATGAAATAAATTTGAAGTATTAGTTGTTGAAAAATTAGGGTTTCATTTCACACATATATATAGGATCAATTTCAAGACATGAAAATAGGAACATACAATTAAGACAATTCATTTAAGAAGGAGAAAGCAAGTAGAAAAATATTAAACCATCCTATTATTTTTCTTCAGTTCTGTAAATAAGTATAATTATTAATTAATTGAAAATTTGTAAGGACCAAAAAAGTCCACCTTGATAGTAATTAGTTATCCTAAATGGCAAAGAAAAATCAAGAAGAAAACCCCCAAAAAACCTACACTTTTTTAGACTTTTCCTCTCCATCTTCAAACACTTTTTTCTGCAGATCTTCCTTGCTTTTTGAGGACTCCTCTTCACCTCCAACCGCAGAAGAAGACGAAAACTCGGCAGAATTTGGCGTCAATGGATTTTCATTATTCCCTTCTGCTGCAGATGGCTCTCCAACACTGATATCTTTGTTTGAATTACAAGTATCATTTGCAGGATAATTACCAGTATGAGATGATGAACAAGAAATGTCAAAAGCATGTGACAGAGTGTTGTAATGCACTGCTTCATGCAAGCAATCAGTGAAGCTCATATGAGAAGGATCAAATCCAACAGGGTTTGATCCCAAAAACCCTGACACCATATTAAGATCATGATGAAAAGAATTGTAGGGTTGATAAGGATACTTGTTTTGATCATCTGACATAGAGGAAAAATTGAAGAAGATTATAGGAATGGCGAGAAAATTATTCAAGATCTTTGATTTACTGTGTGCTATAGCTATAGATAGCTCTGGTTAGCTTTTTGGCTTACTTTTTCTCTTTTTCTTTGCTTAATTTCTAGAGAGAGGGAGAGGAGAGAGAGAGAGTGTGTGTGTGTGTGTGTGATGACTTGAATGCTACATGCTTTGATTAATGGTATGGAATACAACTTTTCTCGAGCTTTTTGTTATAGTAGGTTAGTACATGTTTGGCTATATCAAAAAAATACTTCTAGTTTGTTTTCTCACTCAAAAAATATTGAATATAAAGTAAGTTACATGTTTTGATAGTAATTTTTACCTCATTGTCAAAATAAATTACTTTTTACTTAAAGTAAGAAGAAACTCTATATTTTAAGCTTAGCCAAACATGGTACTAGGCTTGATAATTTCTCTTTTATTGGAGAGAAGAAAACTCTACTAATTTGAAACATAATGTCAAGAAATAGTTCTAATTAAAGTTTTGATATAATTAGGAAGTTAGGTAAGACTCCACTTAATTATTTGATCACATACAATTATACAGACTATTAGTTTAATAATTCAAAAAGAGTATCCCAAAATTGTTATTTAAAACTTTAGATTGATTGAAAATGATATTTTTTTTTATAATTATTCATCAAATAAGAATATTATTTTGTCATTACCGACGTATGTAAAATGCCAAATTTAGCAAGAGAAAAGGAGAGGTGGTTTCAATTTGATTTGTGGAATCAGCTTAATTTCATGTATCTACAACTCGTTAGGTTGTACATGGGTCGGTTCGATTCGGTTATGAAAAGAACCGAATTGACCCAAAACTTTCGAATATTTATTTAGTGGAATCGTCGGGTCCAAATATAATTATGGAACCATTCGGGTTTCGTTCTGTACCATAATTAAATTTTTTAACATTTACAACAACACTACATAAATACAACTAATAACATTTTCATTCGTACTTTTTACAAATTAATGTAACCCAATTTTAAAACATATAAATAACAAGATGTCCAANTGTCCAATAAGATTAATTCAGTGAATAAAAATACCAAAAAGTAGATACTAATATTAAAATTATCAAAGTTACAAAAAAAATAATTTGTCTGGATTAATTTGTTAATTTGTTTAATAAAATTAAAATAATTTAATTAATTCAATATAAAAAATACATTTAGATTCGATTTTTGGCCTAGAAGCGAGAACCGACCCAAATCCATCGATTCTCAATTCGGATATCCGTTCAGGTATTTAACTTATGAAGAATCGTTCGATTCGATTCGGTTCGATTCAGGAGTTTTGTCCAACACTAACAACTCACATTTATGAGGATAAATGAGAAACCGTTTGCCTCAGGAAAGTAAACGGGCATCATCTCTAAATAATCACGATCAAAAATATTATATATATTAGAATACGATAATCCGGATTCTATTTGGCCGTCTACTACTGATCCCTATGGGGGCGCAAGGATTTTGCCCCCGGTATGGACCTCATATCATTCAGTGTAGTCGCACATCTTGTAATCATTTTTGATATGATGAATTTTTTCATCATTTGCCCGTGATATTTTCATATCTTGGATTTTCACGTAAATTTTGTATTCTTGTTATTATTTTTATATTGTTAATCCTTGTTTTTGCGTAACAATACATCGTCTATATAATTAATAAATATCTTTTATCTAGACATATTTTTTTATCATGGATTCAAATAAGGAATAAAATCATCTAAAAATTAAGGTTGAGCTAAAATTAAACTCAAAATTTATTTCCTTATTATCCAATTTTTTTTTTAAAAAAATATTTTTACACTTTAAAATTAGCATAATTTTAAAACAGTCCTCTAGTTATTACAGTAGACTATACACAGTAGGTCAAATGTGTATGCCCTAAGATTACGGTTTTCTTTTGAGAGGAGAAGGATCACACACGTGTCATGGGTCGGGCACCGGAATTTGACCGTAACTGACAAGGACTTTGCACGTGCGAAGATTTTCGACTTGCGTTTATCTCTGACTGTTTCCAGCTCATGTCCACGCCATCACCGTTACATCCGAATTTCATGGCGAACTTTACTTCTTAATAGCTTGAACGTAATCTACCAATAAAAAAATCCGTGAATCTCCTATTGCAAGTAGGGAAAAGCTATCTGTACAAAAAAATTTGACAAAAATGTTGACAAAATGGCATGTGTCGCCCCCTTATTGGGCGGTCAGGAACCCCCCAAATACGGGGGCGACACGTGCCAACCCCCCAAATACGGGGGCGACAGTGCCATTTTGTTAACTTTTTTGTCAAATTTTTTGTACCCCTAGCATGATTCATTGCAAGTAAGACTTACATCAATGTGTCAGTCCTAGTGTGCACATAGCAAAACCCTTTTGTCAAGATCATACACATTTTATAATTATATTCACACCACATTTTTTGTTAACTTTGTACTTTTATTGCAATGAAGTTGCTTAACTTTTGTTCATTTTCCTACTTATATTTCTTAACCATTTTTGTCGTGTTTTTATTCTTAATCTTCTATTAATTAGCACACCTTGCTAGTTCTCGTCCAAAATATTAATGTAGGAGAACGTAAAAGACTTGTTTTCTACTCATATTTTAAAATAACAATAAAAAAAATCAACAAATACAAAATTTGATATATATTTGCCGCTCATTTCAAAGCTCTTCAACAGAATATTTTGAAAGATGTTATCATCAGAGACAAATTTTCTAATTATTTGAAAGTTAATTATAAGAATGCAACAAAAAAAAGTTGATAACATAAGTGAAAATGAGCAAGTATTTATACTTTCATTATAATTAAAACGTGGTGTAAATAAACTGCAACGTGAATATAAAACCATTTTATCGGTGTGTAAAATCTTAGGGTCCGTTTGATTGCAATGATGAAAAATGGGTGGAAAGAAAATGTTTTACAGGAAAAATAATTGTCTAGAAATTATTTTCCAGTGAATTGTTAATTAAGTGTGTTTGATTGATATAATTTTCTAACCGGAAATTTTTTAAAATTTTGAATCTTTTTGTTCACATTTGACTTCATTTTACATGGAAATTGTTCTTTAAAGTTAATTTATTTTTTTATTTTTTACAATTGGTTATAAAATTTATTTTCATTGCAAAAAAAAAATTGGAATTCATTTTCCCACCAAAATGGTTTATCATGGAAAAGATGCGTGTGTGGGAGGAGGGGGTAAAATTTTTTCCATGGAAGATTTTGTCCATCAAACAGCAACAAAGTTTGAAAATGGACCATTTTCCATGGAAAATGAGGGGCAATCAAATAGGGCATTAGTGTAAAATAATTGTTTTGTTGATATGACAAATATAACCTAACATAGTGATTCATTTGTATTTTTACTTAATTCTATGTGATTTAAGTATTTAAACTTAGTATAAATATTAATATATGAAACGTCTGTACTTTTCAGAGTCTATTGGCATGACTTTTGAAGAAGTTACGTTTGGACTTTTTATTTAATAATTTTCTATAAGTGATTTGTCTAGCTAAAATGACTTGTGAAACTGAATTAAGATTACTTTCTTCAAAAACTCTTCAATAAGAAGTGGAAGCAGAAGTACTATCAAACGTGCCTTATGAATCACAAATCTTATTTTTCATGTATTAAAATTTCAAATTCAACCTTCAACTCTACTTCGCTTTTGTGCTAATTTTACTAATTTTATACTTTTCTATCTCAAATACTATTTCTTTATTTTGTGAACTATGTTAATTGTTTATAGCAATAAACTGAATTTCAGACAAAAAAAATGTTCATATATTCGTTTTCAGATTTTTTTGAAAATAAGTTTTATTTTGTTGGATTTGTCTTGTAGCAACATATTTTAGTCTACTGCCCCCTTTTGTTTCGAATTATTGTGTGTTGAATATTGAGACACGAGAAGGGGATGGTGATTGTAGGCAAGGGCAAGCTAGCTGGTGATGAAAAAAAAAGTCAAAAATTGGATACTACAGATGGGCAAGGTAGTGTTTGGCAAATAATATTCCATTTTGCGTATTTTAAGGAGGAGATGTTTACAATTTGATTTTAGATGACCATTATTTTGAGAAAATTGAATTTTAAATAGTGATTTTTTTAGAGAATGTATAATTAAAAATAGATTTTTTTTTTAATTTTCGTTTAAAATATTTTATTATATAAATATGTGGTTAAAAATAAGTATGAAAATTAAAAAGTTCTAAAATAATGGTTTTCAAATAACGGTCAATAAGGTTTCTACTATTTTCATGCATGGAAGTCACTGTACTTCCCCACCTTAGACGAGGCGGGGTGGGTTCGAGGCGCGGGCTTGCCCTGTTCCCTACCCCGTTTAATTTTATTTTTCAAAAATTTTCAATTCACTAATTTTTTTTAAAAAATTTGTAGTTAATTATTTTTTTTTTTACTTTTCACGAGGCAGGTTCAGGACGCTTCGAGACGGGGCACCCTCTCCACGCCCCGTCCCACCAACTTGTTGGGGCAGATTTTTTCGCTTCATTCGGGGCGAGGCAGCGTCGGAACGAGACGAATTTTTTTGTCATCACTAACTGTACTTTTAATCAACTCGGAACACAAATACAAAAAGAACACGAGCCTATAAATTAAAATTAGATTTTTAGCAAATTTTGAAAAAAAATAAAAAAAATTGATGGAAAACGTTGTGAATTACATGAAATATATTGTTAAAATAATTGTTGGCTTGAGATTATAATTTGATTTTAAAAAGGTTGAACCCCAACTTTGAAGACCTTGCCCCTCCTTTCCTGGATCGTGGAGGAGGTAAATCGCGAAATGTATCTCAGCAAGGCAGGATATCAGAGCTACCATACTGATGTCCACAAAGAGTCCAATTTCAAATCTTGTTAGAGACAAGAATCGAACCCTCACACTGCGACTGTCAGCTCAACTAAGATTACCTCACTCATATCCTTTGCACCACTGAGTGTCTCGGGGGGCATAATTTGATTTTAATCTACATCAAACATGGGCTTAAACTACAAAAGTCACCCTTAAAAACCGGTTTATAAGAATTAAGAGAGTTATAAGCCTACAAGCAGGTTTCACATGCGGATGTTGAACTCAAATGTAGTCGTTACAAACCTTCAAAACATACTATGTGATCCGCATGTACAATCAAGCACCAGTATCAAAGTTAGAGAACCAAATTATATCGTGCCTTTCGATGTCCAATCCATCTTCATGCTTCAAAATGACAAATCTTTCCACTGACTCGGTAATGATGATTTGAATATTTGATGGAGTACCATTTTCTTGGACTGATCAAGCTTGTTTACACCATATCCCCTGTAAACACCAAGCTTCAGAGCTTGTTTTCCCTCTTTGACAGCCTTCTTCCTCAAAGTAGAAAGTAAATTCGTCCACTGAGCATCCGCTTCATTTGCCTTGCTTTCAGACATCTCCGCGTCCTTTGGTGACAAATTTACAGCATCATCTGCCAAGTCCTCCTTCGACTGTTGATTGCTTTCGTAGGCATCTTCATTATCATTTTTTTGAGCCAAGTCCTCCTTCGATTGTTGATTGCTTTCATTGGTGTCTTCATCATCATTTTTCCGACCATCAACACCGTTGGAATTGGAACTTGTGTTTCCCCACCATCTATGAGTGACAGTTGATAAGCCGTTTGACGGAAATCCGTATTTGAATTCATCCAAGCTGTCTAAATTCCATTTCGTCATAGTTGAGCTGTGCAAATTTTGAGAAATTTCAGTTCTGAATTTGGGCATTTCCTGCTGAGCACCAACACTTTTGTTCTGGAGCTGGGAGACTCTACATGCAGGGGCAAAAAAACCAAAAAACAAGTAAATGAGAGAAACGTGAGAAAATTTTGAGAGAACAAAGAAAAACATACAATCAAGTAATCATAAAACCAAAATAATGAAGACAATAGCCTTGTTGTACCTCACTCTAGTCATCAAGCACGACCTCATTTATTGGACAATCTAATGTAAGTAAATTTTACGAAGGTAATACATTAAAGAGTCCACAATCACTTTGTCTGCATCCTAAATGGGATTTTCTGTAAGTTTCATGTCTTTCAGCCATTTGAAACCAATGTTGCAACAGAAGATTATGCATTGCCATGACTTCCCATGATATATATAATATATAGTGTTTCTATTTACGATGATTCAAAAAAACAAAAACAAGAACTGCTGTCAAACATTTCTGCTGTGTGAAGCTTTATAAAAAGTTTTAAGAGTTACTCTAACGTGAGACAGCTTTTGCAGTAACCATATGCAGGTCGTATGAGATCTAAATAAGCCAGTAAATATATGCACGAGTTACACAGTTAAATAAATTATAAGAATTCATGGAACTTCCATTAAGAGATGAAACGATATTTCAAAGACGACATCTGAGTGTCCGTTACTTTTTTTCCTTTTTCTTTCTGAAAAGCACACATTTCAGAAAACTAATGATGGTTAAGTGATTTGAACTAGTATTTTTAGACACATGATCCATAAAATTTAATACTCTCTCTCAAGGCATAGAAGAAACAGTTATTGGACTGCAGACTGACATCTGCCTAGTTAAAATTTGTCTTGGGATCGGTAGCAAAGACTATAGTGGCTAGTTCCCTTGGAAGAAGTTGTTATATACACAATTACTTGATTGCCATTACTGATATGCATATGTTATGGAGCTCTTCAGTTTTCTAAAAATCTGCAGAGCATACTGTTCCAACAAACTTATCTCAAGCCATCTTAGCCTATTATTGCAATAAAATTAATGAGGCAAATAGAGCATTAATACAAAATGGGAAGAAAGAAAAGTTAATTTTCTTCATACATATGGAATAAAGCGTATATAAGAGATGACTATTAACTAACCACTTTGAATAACTATTAATTATACATCAATAGCATCTCTAGGTTATTCTTTGTTCACGCATATAATTTACATCTAGAACTTTGAATTACAAATCATAATTTTTCCTAGGAAATGCCATGAATAAAAGCTTACAAAGATAATGCTATGGGTGAACCTGCTAGATAATGTAAAAATGAATAAAGGCTTACATAGATGATGAAATGGGCGAACTTGACAAAGCATCATTCTTCAGTCCTGGAACATTTGGCAATTCAGCAAGTTGCTTCGATTTTTCTATTGCAGCATCCTTCTTAATTTCTTCAATGCTCTTTCCGGAGAGAAACTAATATACCCAATAGATTTGAAATGGAAATCAGCAGCTTTAAATTTCACACAGACATTTTAATGACCCGAAATGTCAAATGTGTAGTCCGATAGTCTCTCTAACCGACATTTAAAATAAATGGAATATTGTCCAGTTTATGACGTGTTCTAGAATGACAATATAAATAAGAGCTTACATGCTAAGATTTTCACGAGTAGACTATGAGCATGTTTGTTTTGGATTAAAATCCGATTTTAATCTAAGTCAAAGTCAAACAATCAATATTAACCACATCTTTCATGGTCCCACAACTTTTCAATCACATATTTCAAAAATTTCTATCACAATCTACTAAAAATTTAATTTAAATCCCCACCAAACACCCTCTATAATGGTTTTTCAGCATAACTCACACTAAAGTTCATACTAACAAATATCAACCCAAAGAAAAAGAAAACGAACAAAAAAATGGAGAAAGTAGAACTCATATGACACATTCTTAGACATCAAATTGCAGTTGGTACAGTAACCAAATAGAAGGATTCTGTTTCATCTTTCGTATCGAATAATTGACTTCCTAGCCATTTCTTCATCAGAGATTAAACAAAATCCAACTGTCCTTTAAACTGTTTCATCCTTTATAACCCATGCAAATGTTCTCACACATTCACAACAAAGTCCTGCACAATGTTGGATCCATAGGAACTAATGCATCGCTTACCCAATTGAATATAAAGAGGGAAAAATCCTCCACAAGGTCCTAAATAATTAGAATTGCAGAAATTTCAAACTCTACATAAAATTCATAAAGCAAAGCCACATTATAATTCTCATTAGTGTCAACACACTTGATAACGACCCTTGTTTTCACATAAGTCAATCTTTTGCTTTGCTGCTGTACATATAATAAATTATACGTTCATTCTATATGCTAATTTTTACATTTCTATAAATGCAATTTGCACAGTTTGGATTCTTATTTTCCTGTATAATGCTATGTATCACCACGGGTGATCATCACCAATCTAGGTGGGCAACATAGGTGTAAATAAATAATAAGTCCAAATAAATGTAGGGATATGAGACTCGTTTAATTGGACATATTACTTGACATCACCTAGACTGGTGATGAACACTATTGTTAATAGCATTACTCTTTCTAGGGTTTTTTCTCGTATATTCTTAAAGTTTTTTTTACAAGTTTAGAGGGCAAATATCAAATTTTACATAACAAAAAATAAAAACAGGAATGGATTGGCAAAGAAGTAAGTTGTCGGTCAAATGTTTTTAGTTTTAAAACTCAATGAATTATAGACGAAATTTCTGTCTAAAAATAATAAAATGAAAGAAAAAAGTATACTTTATACCAAAGGAAGCCATAATCTGTCAACAATGTTCAAAAGTCGTCTAGTTTACTAGCAGATTATATCCATTGGTTAATGAAAAGTTTCTGGAACTAAAGTTATCCAGTTTTAAAGCCCTCTATAGTCTTTCCTCTCAGCACCCAATTCCGGTCAGATTATAAGCAATTTTATTTTGTTATCTTCTATTACAAAATGTGAATTACACATTTACATGAACTCTAACATTGCTTCACCTCCATATAAACAAGCTAGCATACATTATCATGACTCCCTATTTGTGTAAAGCCTGCCCTACTGCCTTGTAAGAAAGAAAAAGGAAGACCGTAAAAAGAAATCATCCTCTCGAGATCCAGCCAAACTTATCCTCTGGGACCCAGAAAACATTCCCGGCGAGTGATGGTTAAACTTCAAAGAGAAAGTAGAACAGATATGTACTTTGATTACATCACACTCCGAGTAATCAATGTTAAAGCCCTGATGCATTCAAACTTCAAATTACATACAAGTATTTTTACTTTTGTTTTTGCCTCGATCCTTTATTTACAAGGAAGTAAGAGAGAAAAGAAAGGAAAATGGAGTAGGCTCGAGATGCAGTTAAATATATCTTACTGCTGTATGCCATCAGCACTTCAACATTAGCAATCAAAACTGAATAACAGCGATTTTCAATAGTAAAAAGCGCCAAAAAATACAGTGAAAATTGGTCCTTGCAATTTCTGAAACTTACACTAGGATGCTAATAAAACTTGAACCAATTTGTGGATGGCTTTTGAAAAAGAAATTAAAAATAATCGGAACTATACCTACCTGCCGATATGGCCACCTCACTAGACCATTTTCGTAACATAGCTTTTTCAGGACACTAGGACAAACACCTGCAGAACGAAAATAACAGCAGTTTCCTGAAGTCTATATAAACAATCACCTATAATAAATCTGGATAAGGAAAAGACAATTGCATGCTACTAGCAATCAACAATAGACAACAGTAAATTCCCAGAAAATCATAATAGGAATTTTCTAGCCGTGACGAATAAGGGTATACCAGCCTTTTTTAGCACATAAATTGGACATATACATTAACAATTTTAGCCCTTTACCAGAAAGTCCACCGTAAGAGCCATTAGAGGTCCACACACTGCAGCAGACAAGTGCCAGTATTATATTAACAGTGTATCCACCGGAATGGGCTGAAAGAAAATTCTATTTGGTTTGAGCTAGACTTGACGTACATGTTTAGAGCTCAATGATTTACTAAATTATCTTATTTCCCCTTTATCCTTTCATTTGATTAAAAGGCAAAGATTTTTCAAATGAAAAATGATTTTTT
>CAIGRO010250870.1:0-15760 GCA_903798355.1 Fraxinus baroniana
AGCCTCTGTTTAAATGTGAAACATTAAGCAAAGCCAAAAGTATGAGCACCTGCATGGATCAATAAGATCTACTTAGAGAAATTCTTTTTGTAATTTTATTCTCAACTCAACTTGATTCAATAAAGCCTTGTCCCATGTGTATCTAGAGTCAATAATGTTTATGGATTTGTACCTGATAGCACGACTACATCTTTCAAATCGAGACCCTTGGATACAAATTTCGCTGTAATATTTGTCAAGGGCTCGAAAGGTGATGGCAGCTCATTAGCAGCAGTCTCGGTTGCTGTTAGGCCATCTCGACGTCCCAAGGGAATTGGCCAATAAGGACCCCCGGCCTAGTAAATTTGGTCATGGACAGGATATGCAAGTATTAGAACATTTTGTGGTAATGAAAAAACGAATTTTATAACAGAAAACAATGATATTATTTTTTTTACCAGATAAACAGATTCCCTGGCAGAAAGAGTCAATACATCAGCACAAGAGACTTTGGATGGGCAAGATGTCTCAATATTTGCCTTTATTGCATCAAATCCTCTAGCTGAATCCTTATTAGGGTTCGCGTTCTTCTCCCCTGTGAATGTGCTGGTATCATCAAGCAAGAGAGATCTGTCACAGCCCTATATAACCGAAAGTACATAAATTTATTAAACGAAAAAGTATAATCATGGAATTATAACACAACACCTTGAACACGTTTATTAAATTATTCATCTGGAAGTATACAAGGTAATGGGATTACATTAGCATAACAGTCATGGAAATGTAGGTGTAGAGTAGAGGCAGCCATTCTAGTTTCATTAGCTATAGCAGACCAAACACCATATCTGATAATCTTAAGCAAGTTGGGACAAGTATTGTCATAAAATTTATAATCAAGTTGACTGCAATTAAAAGAAACCAAAAACAAGAAACAAAACAAAGAGATGGATAAAAATTTCGAGTAACTTTGATTCATATCTTAAGAGACAAACAGAGAATCAAAAGTTGTACGGATAGTAGTATGTTCGACAAGCAGAACTAGCAATTTATAAGAGACTGTAACCGATCATTTTATTTTGCTCACTTGGGAGTGGCAGAGCCACTTCACAAGATGTCCCTTTCAGCTAGTTTGGTTCGAATCCACAAAGAAACCTGCCAATCACATCTAGAAGATATAGAATACTCCCAGTGGCCTAATGAGGTATGCCTAGAGTACAGCAATAAAACAGTAATGGCGAAGCCTCATTTTGACTTAAATATATTTCTAAGAAGCATAGTTTTATACCGAAAGTAAGTGTTTATAATTGACGTAGAGTTACAATATGCATATGTGATTAGCACATTTGCTGCATTGTATTGAAGAAGTTTTCAGCACTCAGATCCATACATATAACTGTAAATGCATGTGAAAAGGACACCAGAACCATAGATAAGGAGATGATGGTGCCTACCTCATATCGAAAGATTACCCTCCATTTAGCAAAAGAATGCGCTTCTTTTTTTTCGTTCCTTAGACAAACTTGTAAAATCGCATCAATAAAGCTTTCAGAAGATATGATTCAACATGGTATCTCACCACTGCATATTTTTGAAAAATTCACATATAAGGTCTTTAATCAGAAAATGAATCTAATCGTTTAAGGAGCGTGTTTAAAGATATGTATAATCAATGTTTTAAAACTCAGCCCAAGCATCGACTCGGAAAAGGGAAAGGAGGTCGAACGAGAAGTAATAAATAAATATTTATAAACATTTACATTTTATTTTCACAACAATATATAATTACATTTTTACACCATCAATTCAAAATAAATGTATGTTTTTAATATAAATTTTAATAGTTTTTTTATTTGTTAAATCACTTAAAAACTCATTTCAATTTTACTAAATCATTTGTAAGATTAAAAAGAATGTTTAGCAATCTATAGAAAATGAGTAATTTAACTTTGTAGTCCTGCACCATGTGGTCATAAATAATATTGAAAATGTGTGCTTTATTGAAGTTTGTCAATCCCACAATGAAAGTGTGTTTTATTAAATTTTGTCAATCCCACGTTGGAAGTTTATCAATTATGAGACTCGAGAATGGTTATAAAAGAGTCCCATAGGTAGAAAAGTGAGTAAATGGGTTTCCATCTCTTAAGGTAACCTTTTAATCATATATTATTATTTTATTTTTTAAAAAAAAAAATTGGAAACTGATCCAAAAACTGTGACTGGTTCCCGGTTTTCTGTTTATTAATTAACTGATTATTTTAGTATAATTGGACCAGATTTTGGTCCGGTTCTCAATTTTACCGGTTGAACCGGCCGGTCCGATCCAGTTTTATAAACATTGTTTATAATAGATATAACTAAAAAAAATTATCAATTCTAAAACACCTAGATGAACCAGTTCAAAAAATTTAAGAATAAACATAAGACATGGTAACAACTTCAAGAATTATACAAATGCGGGAAAAAGCCTATAATTTTTGTATTATTATAGGCTTCTGGCAAATCATTACCCTAGTACAATTTTAACTCGATGATCGAAGTGCAATAAACTATACTATTGTCAAAAGAAAAGGAAAGTTGAAGGACAAATGATGAACAAACAATAAGCAGGAATATATCAGGACAGTGCAAAATGAGTCAGCAATATGCAAGTTGGAATTTTAACAGGAATGGTGTAATATACATATTCACGTTATTGAGACTGAGTCAGCATTAATAGAAGAAAGTTGGGACTTTTGGTATGAGTATGACTTTCACTGAATTCGGACAAAATTGAAGAGTCGATGTAGGAAAAACTAAGATGAAGTTGGGTAAGTGGAGACAATGTATAGTTGAAAGTCGAGTTGTCTAAAAAACGAAAAAGATAAAGAACATCAAGTTGTGCATTAGGATGTTAAATATGACGAGTCGAGCCTGCTCGTCTCAAGAAAGTTGGACTCGGCTTGGCTCATCTCAGAAAGTTGGGCTCCGCTCTGCTCGCTCCTTGGCGCGATGAGATTGAGCAGACTCACAAGCCACTCGTAGCTCGCATTTTTTTAATATATATAAATCAAAATTTGCACTTTTCAGCTAAAATGCGAGCCTCATGCGAGTCAACTCATGCAATCCCCTCGATTCGCTACTCGGCTCGTTCCTCTTAATACCCCTGTTATGCACTGAACCAAACCTGACCCATCCAAAGATTTTATCGGAGCAATAAGTTAAATTGGAAAACTCCGATAGTTCCTAAAGGGTAAGCTAATTATCAATTATCGATGAAGATAAATAACACTACTCGATCCTAAATTCTAGTTTCTTAGGGCTTTAAAATTTTGCTGGAAGTGAAACGGTAAAAGTTCAGAAATACTTCTTTTTTGGAAAAAGAAAAATTAGAAATAAATTTTTTTTTAAGAAATTAGAAAGATAAATATTTATTTGTACTAACGAATAAATTCAAGTCAATGGGCTAAATGTCTTAAAATTAAATTAAATTTTAAACTGTGCATGGTCTTATTTTTGCTCCAAAGTTAGTTAGCATGCTCTAACGTTTATTAATATTTAATTAAAAAATATTAAAAAATCATAACTCACAGACAACAACTATCTTAGCAGTACTTCTATTCAAAATTACACGGAAAAATGATGTTCCCAAAAGACTCCATTAAATGTTCGAAGAAAGGTATTTTAACTTCAATTCGAAATCTCTGTGCAAACCCAAAAATAAAGACTACAAACTCATGCAAGACATAATAAAAATTGGAGCTTTCGAGCTATATAATCGTGAGTTTAATAAATTGTTGCACTCTGGTTATTGGTTAAAATAGACAAATAATCAAATTCCATTTCATCTCTGTAAAAATTACTCAGTGTCCAAGCCATCTTATTTTTTAAGCTTACAATTTGGAAAACGACGAAAGAGTTTTTCTAAAAACCTCCACCACCCATCATGCCAATTTTACTCAAAAATCAAACAGGAAAATAAACGTAAATTCTCATGAACTAAATACATATAGACACATTGACAGTCACAGACATAACTCATAAAACATAAATTATAACGCACGATTCATAAATGATAAATCAAAAAGTGAACTAGAACAAAAAAACAAAAGGCATTAGACTCACGGTCACAACAGCAATGCACGCTAGTGGCGGAGATCGGAGAGGCTAGGCGACTCGTTAGCGGCCAGTAGCAGGTCACACCGTCACAGGGCATGGGCCAGGTGCGAGTGAGGGAGGGATTGAGAATACAGAAAGGGTTTGCATTGCGATTCCGTTTGGAATTGCAATTGAAATTTGGGGTGTGATTTCTAACTCAATACAAAAACTGACTATTAAAATCCAATTAAAATTACAAATATAGACATTGATTATCGCTCCTTTAATAAAAATCAACAATAACGATTAATTTTTCAATTTTAATCCAATTTTAATCTCCACCAAACAGGTTTGGGCCTATTTTTTTTTGGGTACTTGTACAAATAACTTATATTTTAGGATAGATTTGAAAAAAAAAGGATAAATTTGGATTAAATAGTAAATATTTAAAATACACGCTCAAACCTAAAGAACGATAGGGCTTATCAAAAATCAGCCTCCAATATCGAAAAATCAAAGAAAAATTGAAAGGAAAAAAAATCTCTCACAAATCAAGCATAAACAAGATAGAGGTTGCTTCAACATTATTCTTCAAAGTTTTCTTCCCAAATCTAAAAATACAGAAACAAAATTAGGTTTGGTTTGAACCTTATAATGTAAATAACTGGCATTTATGAATTATTATTATTATTTTTTTTTATGATTTTGTTATTGTAATCGGAAACATGTTTGAAAATAACATTATTGAACTTGAGAGGAAATGAATTGTGTTAAAACACATGAAAAATTAGTTTTGAATTAATTAAAATAATGCATACAAGGTGTGACAAAAGAAGAATATGAAAAAGTGGCATTCTGTTTACTTTTCACAAAAAAAAATTATAATATCTTATTGGAGCAATTAAAAGATGCATACGTTTGCGATTTTAAAAATTTAAACATGTGGTTACAAACTTTGTTTTATATATAAAACAAAGTCACATTATCTTATTGGAGGAATTAAATACATGCATGCGTGAGCATTTTTGGAAATTTGAACGTTCAAATTCAAACATTGTTTTATGTTAATACACATGAAAAAGAAAATTCTAAATCAATTAGATTAATACATGCATGGTGTTTGCTCAAAAGGAGAATGAAAAAATGACATTCTAACACTTCTTCTATAATTTAAAAAAAAAAAATGGTTCAAAATATCTCATTTAAGCAATTAATTAGATGCATATCTATATGCATTTGTAAAAATTTAAATATACGAATTCAAATCGTATTTTATATTAATACATATGAAAAAAAAAATTGAATCAATTAGATTGATACATAAAATGTGTTTGCTCAAAAGAAAAATGAGAAAATATGCATTCTGTCACTTCATTTTTCTAGAAAATATCACAATATCGTATTGAAGCAATTAAATATATGCATGCGTGTGCGTTTTTTAAAATTTGAACATACAAATTCAAGCCTTGTTTTATGTTAATACATATGAAATAGAAAACTCTGAATCAATTAGATTGATGCATACAAGATGATTGCTCAAAAGGAGAATGAAAAATAACATTCTGCCACTTTTTTCTTAAAAAAGTCAAAGTATTTCATTGGAACAATTAACTAGATACATGTATGCATTTTTTTTTTTTTAAATTCAAATATATGAATTCAAACCTTATTTTTTATTAATACCTACGAAAGAAAATGATAATATGAGTAAAAAAAAATGACATTGTCACTTTCTCTTAAAAAAAAAAAAAAAAGTTACAGCATATCATTGAAGCAATTAATTAGATATATATGTGTGCATTTTTTGAAATTTAAATATACGAATTCTAACCTTAATTTAATCTTGTATTCAATTCACATTTATTTGAATCAATTCAATTGATACATTCAAGGTATTTGTGAAAATAAAAATATGAATTTTCTCCGAAAAAAATTACAGTATCTCATTGAAGCAATTAACTAGATGTATACATGTGAGTTTTTGGGAATTTAAATATATAAATTCAAACATTGTTTTAATTTTGTATTCAATTTATATTTTTTTGAATCAATTCAATTGATGCATCCGAAGTTTTTGCAAAAAAGATGAGAATATATTTTAATGTTGTATTTATATTTATTTGAATTAATTCAATTGATGTATTTAAGGTTTTTGCAAAAATAAGAATGTGAAAAGATACTTCTTGTCATCTTTCTATGAAAAAGTGACGGTATATTTTTTTTTTTCATTTTAATTGTGTTTTGACATTACCTCTTTTGGCTTATTTGTGAGCTATTTTTTTCACTCATCAGGTGAGATTTTTGTTATCGTTTCGAAGTATTCACGATAAACTTTGAATACATCTTTCGAATTAAAAATTGATAAACGACGAGTTCATAATAACAAGTCAAAAAGGCAGCAAGAAATTATGTTAAGAATTATTGTTTATTTACGTTCATTAATTCGTGTGAGATAACTTTTTGGCATTTAAAGTTCATCCACAACATATTTATCATGGCCACATTGCAAGTTTTCTAATAATAGTATAAAATACCGTATTAAACATAAACTTTTTAATAATTATTATTTTTTGAAAATGGAAAATATTAGATTGGGGGAATGCCGCCATCTTAGGAATGATTTTGTTGTTTTTCAAATGTCGTATATTTTTTGTGGACGTAATTAATACGACTTTAAATTTTTAATTCGATTTAAGTGTATTAAATTATTAATCAATTCCTTATTTTTCTAAAGTACGGTGATGTGAGTATGGAGTCGGACACATCAAAGTCAAGCCCGAGAAAGAAACCGTTGATTATCGAAGGAGGTCCAATGACACGGTCGAAAGCAAAGCGGGTGAGAGGCGATGTGATTGCTTGCTCAAGTTACAATGGACGAAACGTCGATCACAACAAGGGAACAAATTTCATGTTGGGTTCAAGAGAAGAAATCAAATAGATCAACAATTCAACATGATTCCAACAGCGGACGAGGAGCTATTTGGGACAACTATGCGGTCGCATGCCCCTTTACCAACACTCCAAAGGGGAGTTTCGGCTGATCTATGAAATCGCATAAAGTTACACTGTGGCCGTATAATTCATTCTAGTCGCGGATTTTTCCAAATTTCGTGTAATCTTCTTTAGAAGTTAAAACTCTATTTTGTAATATATTTTGCTATTTTTTGGCTTAATTCCGTTTTTAGCTAGATTTTATGGGTTTCCTATATTTTATGATACATTTTTTTCATTGTAAGACACATTATTATTGAGATTTATTGAAGACAAATTTGCTTTCGAATTCTTTTTCTTCGTTGGACAAATCACGAATTTATCAAAATTCTTCTTGTAGCATTCAAATCAATCGGGTGAGATTCTCAAATGTTCAATCAAAATGGTCAACATATCATTTGCTATTGTTGGTTATTTTGATTCGTTATTTTCAAATCAAATCCAAAATTTTGATTACTTTAATTTTCTTGGGTTCGATTTCAATTTAATCATGGGTTTCATAGTTTTTCGTTACGTGGGTCATATAGTGTCTAATTTTCTCTTTATTTTTTTACAAAAATAAAAAACAAAAGGCCCAATTCTGGAAAAAAGGCCCACAACTAAAAAAGTCTCAATCCAATTGTTTCATCTTCAACCTCACGAGGATTCTCCGTCTTAGCTCCTGCTTTAGGGATGGCAACGGGACTTGTATGGAACGGGTTGGCCATTCCTACCTCCATCCCGTTAGGTATTTTTGTTACCTTGTCAAATCTCATACTCGATTAAAGCGGGACGGGGTAGGTTCGGGGCAGATCTCATGTCCGATTTATCGCTCCATTTGTTTTTTATTTATTGCTTTTAACTTTTTTATGTTTTTATTTAGTAAGTATTATTAATTTTTTATCAATTTATTAAAAACAACTTATGTTTTCTTTAAAAATGATGATAAATATTTTTTTTATTTGATAAAAAATTTAAAATTGAAATTAACTTTAAACGGGGCATGTAGCGGGGCGGGGACTATGTTTCCCGTACCCGTCCCATACCCGCTTCGAGGCAATAACCCACATACCGTCCCTACCCCGTTTACCCGGTTAGGCAGGTAATCCCTACCCAATTCGAGGCGGGGCCCACAGGTATCATGTTAAAATAGATTTTTTTTTCTGCCATCCCTAGCCTGCATCTTCAAGTTTTCTATAGTGGCTCTCCATCGGCAATGGTAACTCGGCAAATCCAGAACGAACAGCCACATCCCCTTATCTAGTACTGGATCCATCACTGGCTATCAACCCAATTAATTATTGATACGTCATTTTTAAATTAATATGTCATCAATTTAGTAGGTTAGTGACGAAGGATAAATTTGAGATGACATATTAATTTAAAAATGATGTAACAATAATTAATTGAGTTGACGTTAATTGAACAGCGGATTCCAACTCATATTTTTTATTGACTGTCATCAAAATGTTTAATAATCGAAATTTATGAATACAAGGTGATAGAATCTATAAGTGGTGAAAATATACGATATTGATATGTGTATGTTGAGAGTTTGACTCAAATTTCATCTGTTATCAAGTAAATCTCAAAACTTTTTGAATCATGCTACATTACCAGAGTCACGTAGGCCCAGATAATGTTGGAGGCTAGCTGGCCTCCCGTGAGGGGTGTGGAGAGATTAAAAGGCATTACCAGGGTCTACGTGGCCCTGGTAAAGGGGTTGAACCCAAACTTTTCACACGTAAACTCTCAAGCCACGTAAGCGAAAAGTTAAATAAAGATCTTATGAGATCAAAATACGAAGAAATCAAAACAAATCGAGGCTCCTAAAGTGTCTAGCCGAGGTACCTGAAGAGGTACAATCGAGGCTCCCCAAATGGCTAGCCGAAGTGCCTAAAACCGAGGTCCTTGCACCTCAAGGCCGAAGTTCATGTTGAGGCACTGACTCTCCGAGACTCTCAACTCATCCGAGGTTCATGAAGCCGACTATGTCTCTTGTAATAGATTTGAAGATCTTTTAGAAGTGATTGATGTAACGTCTATAATAAAGTTTTGTCAGTAGGTCAGCCTATTGTATAGAGTGGCTGACCTCATATCAATGTATTAATTGCATGAATGGACAATAATGTGACGTCCTAACAAAGGAGATGAGGCCACGTGGTTCCGATCCAATGATCACCACCTCGGCCAAGATAGCATAAATAACCCATCTTTGTATAGAAAAGGGGTTGGGATCTTTATAATCACACAATTATACACAAAATACCTTCATTCTCGTGAAATACACAGATTGAAGAAGATTTACATACTTTGTTATTTACATATTTTGCAAACACAATGACAAATATATCAAGATTCCCCCATAAAAACACCATTTTATTATATCATCATTCCACATATTCCACTACAAAGACGAGATTTATTCTTGATTATCTTAGTTTGGCGATATTTTGATAGCGTGGTTGCCTTCAAATCATATCGTTGGAGTCCGAACATTTTTGTCTCTTGTCGAGTAGTGTCTCCCGCATCCATTCCAGTCAAACTACCGATTCCATTCCGATAGAAATGTGTCGGAACCGTACTTGACGTGGCAATAGTAGATCCGATATCTGTTGAGTCCATTTTTTGAGGTCACCATTCTCACCTTGTGACTTTAATTCATGGTAAAAAAACTATTCTAAGTCATTGTGTATCTCGCTTTAAAACAAAACTCTTTAATTCTCGTACTCATTTTCAATCACATTCATGTAATAAAATATTTTGCATATAAATCCATATTTTCCTTTACGTTCTTGAAAAAATCACTATTCAAAACAGCATGTTTTTTTTCAAAATAATAACCCATCAAAGGGAGGCTAAATTTAAAGTTTGAGCTCATTATTAAATCAAAACATAGCTTGAATAAAAATAGAGCTCAATTAGAGAATGGGGTGTGCGACGAAACTCTTGTCAAATGTCTAGTTCAGTTCAATTATACTGACGTACCTAAAATCTCATCAGTAATTAATTAGTTTGAGCAAAAATTCTTGCAGTATTAATTTTGTTTAAGAGGAGAAAGTAACGGAGAGCAGCAATCGACAAGGGAATAATCTTAAGCATGTTATAATAAAAATAAACTTAATTCAGAACGAAAAGGAGTACAGAAACGGATCTGAAGAACAAAAATAGGATGGGCAGTCATGGAATTAAGTAATTAACAGATATCAGTGCAGCAAAAGAAGTCAATGAGGGAATCCGTGCAGTCATAAAAGCAGGAGCAACTGCAATTCATCACAAACCCACAATTTAATTTACAAACTTTCACTATATAATTCCATCATAAATCAAATCAAAATATATATATATATAATCAAAGAGTTTACCATTCATCGATAGCTTTGTCTTGTCCATCCTCTTGAGGAAGAGGTAATTCTTTGCTGGAAGTCTCAATGGATTGAACCTCGGGTGCGTCCATCTCTCTCTCTCTCTCTCTGTCTGCCTTAGAATTCGCAATTATCCTTCCAAGATGTGTGTGTATTTGGGGGAGGTTCGAAATGAATGAACGGAAAAAGATAATGGAAATGCCATGTGAGGGGGTGGGGTTGTCTGTAATTGGAGAACTTTTTCCTTATTTTCTGTAATTATGGTTAAGACGTATAGGACTTCGCTTTGACCACTTTGGAAAAAGCTATCATCACGGACATGTATGGAAAATGGATCATTCCATATCCATCGCCACCCGCATGGAGTAACGTCGCAATCGCTCCCTATCATAACTACCTTATATAACATATTTGTGACAGTTAATGATTTGACGCATTAATATGATAATTTTTTTATTACTTAATGCATCAAATTATTAATATATCACGTAGGACGATTATGACAGTGAGCGACTGTAAATAACATTATTCACCTGAAAATTGCTCGTTGGAAAAAATAATGAGCTGATTATTTAAGAATTATTTAAATATCCAAAATCAATACTATAAAGGAAATATTATAGAATATATATATCAATCAAGTCTAAAATAGACTAGTATCTCAGAATCTTAATCGTGAATATATAAGAAATATATCAAAACACAAAACTAAAACAGTTCAAGATTACTTCCACCATAATTGAAGCTAACTATGGAACATTTACATCGAGTGCACTAACTAAATAAATCATTTTTTCAATAACCTTTTTGTCAGCTCTACCAATCCTTTTTCACTACTCTGTTTTACATCCATTAAAAAAGTCCTAACGAAATCAATCTTTTCTCAGCCAAGATTGTTGAAGCCTACTTCATTGAATAGTATACGAAGCCTATATCTACAATTTGCTGTCAACATGAACAAGGAAAATTACTGGCTCCAACTCCCTTGACTGCAAGCTACCTAGAAAAGAATACCACATGACATCCCGCACACAATCATGAGTTGAGTTCTCACAATAATCATGTCCAGTTGAGGCTACCCAACAGGAACAGGCCCAGAGTGCTACCTGTTAGTAAGAGCACACTGGAGGAGGTCTTTGACACTATCATGAGTCTGAGAGATCTCAAAGGGGAAAACCACACCAAAAAAAGTATGCGGCAGATCCATTACCCTTCGATGATTTCTTATTCTCACCCCATTTGAGTACTAGAAACATTTGCTGGAATGCTGGTGCCCTCCGGGCAATGCATGGCCCAATCACGATGGGTATAAACAAGGAAGAGCCTCAAGAGTTGAAACGAGGAGAAAGAAGTGGAACCATGGCTAAATTGGATACTTCACAGTGACTTCGTTGGCTAGTCTCACTTGAGAAAAAGAATCACGCATAAAGCTGAAGGCGAAAAATGCAAAGTCAAATGCCAATTACACAACTTTTTCAGGTGTATTTGACAATCAATATGCAAGGTAGGTAAGGGAAGAGAAAAGGCAGAATGTAACTCTTACTTGATAGCCTGCAGTTTGCCCTTCGTGGTCCGTGTGTCTGCGGACACAGGCACTCGATCGAATTTATAACTTGGTTGCTGAAATGTTTTATCGTCCTGCTGGAATCATGCGTACTATTACTGCATAAATCAACAGTATCGAGAAAGAGGACAGGAAAAGGTAGCATGCAGAAATGTAATTTACCGTTGATTTTATTCCATTAACTGACTGGTTCACAAATGGATGTTCGAGCAACATGCTAGCTGTTGGCCTGTCTGCTGGATTTCTTCTAAAGCATCTGTGCAAGAAATCCTTGCCATCTGCTGACATTGTTCCGGGTATCGATGGGGTCTCCTTTAAAACCTTGAACAATGCGGCTGGCTGAATGGAATTATACAGATTAACAATAAGGAGGTTATCAAATCTCAAATTTACCTAGCTCGACTAACAAAGAGGAGAGTGATGTAAAAGGCATAATACAAAAACCATTTTACAACAACTGTGAATACATAAAATTATAATGTAACACATATAGTTGGGTAGAATAACTTAATAAAACTATAAAGAATTGAGTCGATACACCAGATATAACATATGATCGGAAGACGGAAACCATACAACTCTGCAACTTAATCAACCACCAGTATCATATATTAAGTCATATTAATGCTATCCATGAAGTCCAACAAAACTCAAGCAAGACAATAGTGAAATGCACACAACTTATGGCAGTAGTATATGGGAGCTGAGACAGTTTAAACTCACTCAACAAAGCATATTGATAAATTCAAAGGAATCATGCAAACCGAGCTCAAATGTAATGTAATTTGATAAAATTTATTCAACACTGGCTTGCAACCAGTCAGGTTTGAACTTGGTATTAGAGGTTGTTATGATTTCAATCCAAGTCCGGGCAGAATATTATTTGGCACTGTTCATCCCTTTCATGTCTGAGCAATTCATGGAGCAATAACTTCGACTGTTGACAACAATATGACTTAGATAGAAATATTATTCCAAGAAATAAAGAAAATTAAAATATCATATAAGTGTTAGTGTCCAGAACTATGAGGATGGCTTTTAAATTTTTAATCATAGCCACATTATTTGTATTCAAAATGTCAGCCAGGTAAACGATATCACAAAACTATCAGATCGATCATCATCTGGAGCTTACCCCTTCGTGTTCACTCCAAGGGGGTTTTCCATTCATCATTTCAATTATAGTACAGCCCAAGCTCCATATATCAACTGCTAAAGCAAGATCAGAGCTATCATCTGTCTGCATCACAGACTGCAAGAGCTGCAAGAATTAATATGCATCAGTATAGTTAAGCATCACAACAGATAGATATTCTGAGGTTGGAAGGGATATGTACCTCGGGAGCCATCCAGTATGGACTACCCTTTAATGAAAGATTAGCAGCTTGCCCAGTCAGCTGCAGATCAACATGAAATATTCAGATTCAAGCCCGCTATAATGATAAAAAATGGTGAAATTGTTTGAATCTACCATGAAATAACAGAGCAGCACTGATGAACAATTTATTTTGTATTTCAAGTTTCACATGTGTTTGTTTGACATGCTTTCGCAAACTTAGTTTCCACATTCATTCTCACATATTTTTGAACTGTTAATGGGTGGCAGGTGATTAAGCATAGAAGTTCAGCATAACATGAGAAGAAATTTTCAACTTTTGGTGGACTGTTGGGGCTCAACTTTACTTACTTAAAACAAGGAAAAGTTGCACGTAATTTTTCTATACCAACAACCATGTTCTTGCATTCAAAGTTGATCCCCATCTCACCTGTGCTTTAATCACCATGAAAATTATAAAATCTGTCTTAACATGAAAAGAAGCTAGGACCCAATTTAAGTTGGAGCCATGAAAATAATAGACAACTACGGAATGATCTTTACCAGATATCAACTTATTTTGTATGTGTGTGGCGGATATAACTACATTTCATGCGTCCATGGGAGAGAACACACAAAAAAAAAAAAAACGACAACTATCTTACCGATCACCCAAAAAAGAAGGAAGAGAAAAATAAAATGCACAAAAAGAAATTCCACTCTAGAGAACCTGGACAATAAGGTTATAATAGATATTACAGGCCTCTTTATGTTAGACACCATTCAGTCTATTGGTCAATGGTCAGCCATCCTTCAGGTTTCTGCTATTCTCTCGTTAATACAGAAATATATCTGATATTCTTGGAGAAATTGAAACTCACGTGTTTAGCCATCCCAAAGTCAGCAAGCTTGACAACTCCATATGCATCAACAAGCAAATTAGCACCTTTGATGTCCCTAAAATTTGATGGATCAGAATTGGTCAGGCCAGAAATGATGTTCAAGTAAACTCATAACTAAAACTTCATGTCTTAATCCTAGGGTTTGTGAAAGACAATATATCCATCCATAGATCCATCAAGAGAAGTTCAAAAAATAATTGGTATCTTCTCCTAATTCCCTGGGGGATTCTATTGCCGCATCCATTAACACACAAAATGTATCAATGTTACCTGTGTATGGTTTTTGTACTGTGCAAATAAGCCAGCCCACAGAGAATGTGACGAGTAAAATTGCGAACCACAGATTCTGTTATCGCTCCACAATGGTCACGGATGAATTTAGTGATTGAACCAGGATGAACATATTCCAGGTATATGTAAAACCGGTCGCCAACCTGCATGCACATAAATTGAGACTTGTTAGAGCGTGTATACAGACCTGAAGCAGAAATCTGAGCTCCAAGATAATGACTTACAATTTCACTACCATAATACTGCACAATGTTTGGATGCTTCAGATTGCTGAGCACTTTAATTTCCTGCCAAAATGAAAAATTTAACAGAAAGCACAAGATCTTATTTTTGAAATAATAAAAGAATTTAGGATAATATTTAGAGAAACCTTCGTAAAATTTAAACAAAGAATTCCTAGATAGGATGAGTAATAGTCAGCACAGAAAATATATAACGAATATTAAATATGGCATCCTCACAAAGCACGTGTATTGGAACCATTTAAAACTTCACGTGATTAGGACAAACTTTGAGGGACCAACCAAGAGGCTAGTAGTGCTCCCCAGCACCTAATATGAATCCTGATCTAGAACAGCATGGCATATATTTCATGCCATATCCATGAAGCTAACGCATTGCAGAAAAGACAACCTTTTATTTTTATTTATTTATTTTAATATTTAGGGATGTATAGAAGAGCGTATTGATCAATGTTATAAAGCAATACAAGCAAATCAAAAATTGCAGACACCCATAAGTAGGAATGTAGGATCAAAGCATTTAGGGAATACATATGCAGTTAATAAATGGAGCAAGTGCTTCAGATTGTCACCTTAGCTGCTTTTTTTAACAGTCACAAACTTGAAGGCAACATTCTTCTTAATGATAAGTTGTACTCTTGTAAAGGAAAAAAGGAAAAAAGAAAAGTTGTAGTTTTTATTTATTAATCTTCTTTCTTCTCTCATTTCCTGTCCTTCTACTTAGCTTTGTCCTCTGGTATCAAATACGTATGTGCCATATGCTAGGAGAAAAATCATCAACCTCTATTGATAACTTAGATATGCATATCAATCAAATCCACCCAATATCTGCTTATACGAATCCAATATTTTGTGATTTTAACAATACCAAAAATGATATGAAGAGATCGACAAAATGTTCGCAAATTAGTATGTATTACATTTACATTTTTATGATTAGGCTGCTGGATTCCAAAATACCAAAACAAGACAAACATATAAAGCAGAACACAACCTGCTCCAACTGCCTCATACACTCTGCCGACTTTGGGTCATCTGGTAAAATTTCAACTTCT
>CAIGRO010250875.1:0-16514 GCA_903798355.1 Fraxinus baroniana
AAAAGCCGCCACATGAAACAGCAACCACTGGCACAGGCAGTGCTTTAACTTCAAAGGGAATGCTGAGACCACCTGCTTGGTCTGGACCACGACCAGGACCAAGTCCCAACCTACCATCACCTTCATCTCGGCCCCATATGTAAAGTTTTCCTTCATCAAATATAGAGAAATAGTTCTTCAAACAAGATCAGTGAAAAAAAAAAAAGGAAAGTATTTCTGTATCAACTACAAACTGTTTGATGACCCGTATAGTACATTTAGTATGAATTCACAAAGTAGTTGCAATATTCTCATCTCTATTTTACATCACAATTTATTAATGGATCATATGTATAAAAGGGGCAAAATTGGTAGCATGGCATGCACAATACTAATTGCCTGTGTGCCCCGCATCCATCAAGCTGTAAAACAATACACTGATAATATAAAGCAAACATATTGTAGTACCTAGATAAATCAGAAAGGATTTCAGAATAAAAAGTTAAATAACAGTAAAATAGCTTGAAAGATCACCAATGGACCATAACTTGGAACAGAACCAATTTCTAAGATAGATTCCTCCATATTTGCTCAAGCATTATTTCAGAGCGGTAGCAAGAAAGAGATCTGCTACTAACTTAAGATGCTGTGGTGAAAGAATTAGAACCCATTGAGGGAGGCGATTTTTATTTTTTTTTGGGGGGGTGGGGGTCAAGCAGTCAAAACTGACAAACTGTAGATCCATTGAAGTTTTTATACACGATGGGGTGCATCAAGCTGTGCATTATGTAGTTGTAACCTATAACATAATGGGATGACTTCCAAATCCATCAAACTGGAGTATGGGACAATTCAACAGGAAAAATTATAATAAAGACTGAATAGCAAAAGACAGTGTGCAACCAGGCTCTTACTAATTGAAAAATAGTGTATAATTAAATAAAAGACACAGGATGAGTAGTTCTTAAAACCTATCAACCCAGACACGGATTATTGCTCTAACATTGCTTACAGTGATGTGAACTGCTGATTACATCTTTCACAAAAAGCGTTAACATAATTATAATGTCAGTTTTGAGGTGGCACTAGAAGAAGGAAATTCAATGACTATTTCTATTTTCTCTATATTATGTCATTAAAAAACCCTAAAGCAGATAGTGTGCTTAAAAATGACTAAAATTATATCATTGGCAAAAAAATTAAAGCAGATCATGCGAAAAATGGACCATTGACTGGATGGAAAAAATAGGATAATTTTGTGGCACTCATTCATACTGTTGAGTACAAGAGTGGATCATAAGCTGAATTCTGTGGTTTGATAAGGCTAGCCGTAACGGGTAAACAGACCAGACATAAAAATGGCGTGGAAAAAAACACGATTTCTGTAGACTTCAAACACAAAATAAAACATGAGACATAGAATTCTCCTCTGATGTATAGAACTACAGTTATCCCAATAAGATAGATACCCCACTGGGGTGACAAGATAATGAAAAAGCAAGGGATAACGTTAATTAGTATTTTGGTCAAGGATATACACATCAACAGATTCAGGTACAATTATAAAGTTGACTTGTATTACTGAGTGTTGACAAACAAATCAATATAAAATAAGTTCAAGGAGTTCCATAGTCAATTTAACCAACTCAAGATTGACCTACAACTATAATTGCCAGCACTAGAATATTTCTTTAAGATACGATTTCACCATCTAAGTCCACCAATCTTAGGAAATCAAATTATTTTAACAGAATACTTAAAAGATGAATTATTCTTCTACAAACACGGATTTATATAATGAAATATCTAACCGGATTTAGTGATAGCAGCTGTATGTGTCCCACTGGTGGCAATATGGCATATTTCTCCATCCCAAGATCCTTCGACCAATCTAGGTAACAGCTCCCTGTGGTACACAGAATGTCCAAGAGCACCAAACCCCCCATAACCCCTGAAAACTTCATTTTTGAATGGAAGCATCAGACTTGGAAACAAATGCAGTGAAAATGAAGTAGCTTGATCGTGCTATGCAAATCTTCAATGGATTTGTCAACAACTTAAAAGCTATAGGGTAATCTGATTTGGGATGAAATAAAACTATAACAGCTGAATGAAACTACATAGTGATATGCAAAATAGCATTCTTAAACATGCCAGATGGTTTTAAAAGTTTGATGATTCTGTTATGAACTTCATCTCAAGGTGTTGTGATTACCAAATTAGACTTATCCTATTTAATTTTCAATAATTGTCTCATTTTAAATGATCTAAATGTCACACACCGAGCTTCATTGTTAGAGCTCCAATACTTCAAATTGTCACTGAAGTGGATCAGTAGACGGTAATAACTTAGGCAGTATCAAGACAAGCGACCTAGTACAGATAATTGAATGCAAAACTGAAACACAATTTAATATAGTAGTATTCCTCTACCACTATAACTCCGTGAAACACTATTTTCCAGTACATCCTTTACACTGAAGATGTGGCAAAAGGGCGGGTACTGACCAAGTAAAGACGCGGCCGAGGGAATCGAGAGCAACAGAATGGAGACCACCAAGAGCTATGCTTTTGACAGCCGAGTCGAAATTAGGATTCATTTTAGGAACAAAGACAGAGTCTTCATTTCCAAACCCGAGGCGGCCGCCATCGCCCTTGCCCCATATCCACAGCTTTCCATCCACCACCAAACCCGAATGGAAAAGCCCACAGGAAATCCCTATTTCCAACTGGCCCCCAGCCCCGAGAACGTTTGAACGCTGGGAAGAGAGGCGACCAGCGGTCGAGGAAGAAAGTTTGAAAGTGGGAGGGAGAACGAGGGTTGCAACGGGTGACGGGTATAATCGGATTTCCTCGATTCCGCCTCCGAGTTGGCCAGAGGCCCCACGACCCCACGATAGTAGTTGGATTGTGACTGCCGATTCTTTATTTTGCTGTGGGTTGTCTGTGGTAACGTTGGAGTTTGTATAGTCCCAGAGAAGGGGAGTTTTCTTGTCTCTGGCAGTGGACATGCGACGCCACCAGTTGTGACGGGAAGTGGAGGAAGATAGTCGACCGACGGCGTGGCTGCGGACGGCCATTGAAGAGGAAGTACTGTAAGACTAGAGTCACTACAAATTGCTAGTACAAAACACCTATTCCCCCCCCCTTCCCCTTTTTTTAAACCCAGGTTTCTCAGGCCAGCCACCGACCCCTCAGTAATTGACGAAGGTAAACCACAAGTTATGTCCAAATTGACTAGAATTTGTGCACCCTTTATACTCCTGACCTGAAGGAGTCTTCTCCATGATTATTACATTACCAAACTGTTCCAACCAAAAATGATTATTATATCACTCAACTGCTCCAACCAGGATTCGAACTCTTCACACTGAAATTGCAAGCCAAGCATGTCCATCCTTTGCCAACTTGGCTGTGCCCCGGAGGGCATTCCATTCCCTTTTCACCTGATTTTGAGTTGTAGCTAGCATATGTTTGGCAACAAAGTATAATGCGCCTATGAACGTCTTTATTCTATTTTTTTTCTTATTTATTTTTAATCACACTTTCACAAAATAAAATATTACACGTGTAAATTCAAAAAATTTCTATACATTTTAACCACACATTTTTCAAAAATGTTATTCATCCCCAATCTAGATAGCTCTAAATGATATGTTAAATGAAATGTGATATTAAATTACTTATTTAGCCCCCGTTTGACATCCATTAATTTCTTATTCTCATTCTTCATTTCAACAACACATTCTCCAAATAAAATAATATTACACACAAATAAAAAAAAAATTCATCACTTTTCTACCACACATTTTCACATCAATCACTATTCCAAAATTTTTATTCTCTACAAAATGAGTTTCAAACAGGGGCTTAATTTCACCTATTATTTAATTACACATTAACATCATCTAAACTGGATTGTAATTTCAATGGAGATTAATAGCATTGCACCACATTTTTTCAAAAATTCATTATTCAAAACATTAAAAATCTCAAATAATAGCCATCAAACAATAGCTTATATATGTTAATCAAATTTTTTTTAACAATTAAACTCAATTATTAACCACACGTTCAATAGAATTCACAATTTTTATTTACTTTTTCCAGTTAAATCTTGCTTCTGAAATGTTTATAGATAGTTTTATTTATAAGTAGATAGAAATTAGTAGTGGATAAGTGAATTGTATTACTTTTAGATTTTATAAAACGTGTAGAAAAAAATTAATTTGATATTTTTTAGTGATTTATAAACACTTGTCAAATATATGCTTAACTCATGTTTGATAGAAATTAAAATTCAAATGTTTGTCAAAATCAGTAATTAATTCTAACCACATATTTCATGGAATCAACAACTATTTTATCACGTATTTCATCGACTTATATCAAAATCTGATAAAAATCTTATTTTAATCTCCACGAAACAGGGGTTTAATGTTTGTTTGAACTCAATTATAAATTTAATCAAAGAGTAATGAGATTACGAGACTATTACAAAGCATTTGTGAACGTATTGTTAAAATTAATTTTAGAGTTTTATTTGAAATATATGGAGATTTAAATGAAATCCAAAAAAGCTTTTACTCCGCACATTTATATACGATCAACATCTTACAATACTTTGTCAAACAAAATTCGCTTAGATGAGCAAGTCAAAATTTAGATTATCTTCGGATAATATTAAAGCAGTTTAAATTTATTTTTGAAAATCTAATATTAATTTTAATTATATATTTCGTAGTATTTACAACTACTACTCACTTATTTAACACTCAATTATATCATGTTTTAATTCAGTAACTTAAAATTTTGTCTAAGCACTCATTTATTCGAATATGTTTTATTCTACCTCGACCTTAAGGAACATATTTGGTACTTTGGGGTGTAAAAGGATTTCAATGCAAACCCTAAGGTATACAACTATATATATACCCAACCTATGAAGACAAAAAGAGACCACTACATATTTATAGGGTTTGTTTGAACCCTATGTTTTCAAAATAATAATAATAATAATTTTGAGTTAACATGTAAAATTATTTTGTTTAGAGAATATGTGATTGAAAATCAATTCGAAAAAAAAATGTAGATAATGTGGTTCAAACATGGACTATTTGATATGGAGAAATCCATGGCTCGCAGCATGGTAGAAACTTGGAATGTCTCGTTTAGGGTCCGAGATCTCCTTGGATCGTCTGACTTAAGGGTGGGCATGGTTTGATTTAGGGAAAAATTCATATATAAGATATTAAGTATCGCACATTTCAAAACTAAGAAACGAACTTTAAAACTTCAAAAATCGGACATTAATAAAATTTTATTCATGAAAAAATTAATTAAATATATTTAGATCATAATTCTATAAAATTGGTCACAAATTATTTCTCGAGTACGAATCAAAAAATGTATAGGTCACAAATAAAAAATTTATACTTCACAACTTATTTATCGATCACAAATCACAAACCTTATAAGTCACAAATTAACAAATTTTTGGGTCGTGCATTATTTTTTGATCATGATTTATACATTTCATTTGTCACATATTGTTTATTCATAACTTATTAACCAATTTATTGGTCACAATCAACGAAATTATTTGTGACCACTACCAATACTTATTGCCACCACTTCAGCACCGCCTCAAGCTGCATTGTCGCCAACGACATTGTCGTCAGAACCACCATCACCTCCTGGAACAAACCAACACTACTACCTCCCGGCACCACCATTGCCACCTCCAACAAATTACCATTTTTAACTTCAAAATCACCATCGCTTCCACTAACAAAACCAAAGCCACCGCCTAATCCAACATAACCAACGCACACCACTGGTTTCAACAAAATCATCACCACCCAAGCACCACCACCACGAGCACCACCACCACCGACTGAAAACACTCCCAAAAAATCCACACTAGATCATGACGCTGCAGATCTTGACCGCAATGTACGGCAAGGCTGAATCGACAAAGGAGCAAGAGGCAACAGTTAGCGAGCTGAACCAGTGATGATCACATATGGCGGCGCGATATTCACATGGTTTTACATAGGAAATAGCACCACCCATAGTCGCTCCTCGCTTGCGTCGCTCTGCACCGCACTCGTCACAGTGTCTCTAGCAGCACTCGTCGTCGTCGCTCAACCGCTGTTTAGATAGAAAGGATATTTGGAGAGAGGGGGGATCAGCTCGGCTGCATATAGAGAGAAAAAATATATTGAAAAATAATTAGAGTTTGGTATGGTAGATGATAGTAGGGTAGATGTGTAAAATAATTTTTATAATATTATTATTAATATTTACAATTTTAATTATCTCTGATTTTTGAAAAAAACAACTTATAACTCGTAAATATGAATTGAGATCTTGAAAATTTCACTTTGATTTAATTCTAAAGAGAACCTATCAAAGTGAGAACCATATATCTTATAAATGTAACCATTGGTTCCAACGTGAACAATGGAACTAAACTAAAATCAGGCCGTTTGATTTTGTTCGGTTTCATTTCATAATAAAAGTTTTTAAAGTCGTAATATTTCTAACTAATGCTTTCATTATCCTTATTTATAACAACACAAAATCCAACAAATCATCCATAACCTTCTGACCTTAAAGCATATACAAAAGAAACAACATATCAAGTTTTGAATGCAAAGTTTCATCTCAATACAAAATAATAAACATAAACATCTGTTTGGACCACATTATTTTTCATTCACATTCTTCTACTCATTTTCAACCACACATTTTTTGATAAAATAATATTTTTCATCACATCAATAACTTTTCCTTCTTTTTCAACCACATATTCCCCATCATATCAATCAAAAAAATGCATTCTTTTGAAAATAACGTGCACCAAACGGGGGTAAAAATTGAAAAACAAGGTTGATTCGGTTTCCAATTTTGGGTATGAAATTTTTATTCTAGTCCAATTTAAACTTAAGAAAAATCAGATGGTTCGATTGAAATGAATACTTTTGTCCACCCTTACTTGATGTCACATGTTTGATCGATGATGTCGAGTTTTCATATTTCCAACCCTCCCAATCTAGAAACTATCTACAACTGCCCCGACATCAAACATACAGATATAATTGCTCCCAACTGTCGTCATGTGCCTTCCATGTGCCTTTTTTGCCACTAACTGGAGCATTGAAATTAACTGGACAACAAGAGCACAATGTTGTCGAATAGATGCTCATATCAACCTAAAGATCAATGCAAATCTGATCTGTGTCCCCAAATTCCACCTTGTGATCCCGCTGTCAAATAAAATAGACGTACGTGCCTCAATCACTTGCTTATCACAAAAAACAATGTGTTGCCTCGATTCTCAAATCACACATTACCATTTAGTATTGCATGTTGAAAAATTCCAACATATGGGGCCACACATGTAATATATTAAATGTGTGATGCTGTTTTTAAAGATTAGTCAACTTGTTGACACTCAAAAAAGGCAGCCCAAAATCAAAGGCTCAAAATAAGAAGTCCAATTGAGGAACCCAAGATGAAGGCCTAATATGAATCAATTTAAAAGCCTAGGATGAAAAGCTCGAGTGGGAAGCCTGAGGAAAGGCCTAAATAACGGAAGCCCAATAGTAAGGAAATGTCATTGTCCAAGATAACAGAACGCGCAGAGACTGAACGAATTGAAGACCATGCAGTCGCCCAGAGCAATGATTTGGTTATCGTCCAAACCTTCGAAGTCGCCCAGGATGGAACACATCTGAAGTTTCGTAGCCAAGAGGCTGAACGAATAGAAAGCCATGCAATCGCCCAGAGCGAGGATTCGGTTATCGCCCAAACCTTGGAAGTCGCCCAGGATGGAACACATCTGAAGTTTCGTAGCCAACTAATCCAGTAGTCATGGAAGCAGTTCTTAAACGGATTCGACATGCCTCACGACCTTGAGATAGACGGTTGAAAAGGAAAGAAAGTGGTGACGGTTATAAAGTAACTCATTCCCCACAAGTCGGTCATTATGAAGAAAGTGGACAAGTTACAACGTGATTGGATAGTTCCCAACGATTCCATCATCTAGCAACATCAAGGGAGTATAAAAGGAAGTGAAGTCGTAGGAAGAAAGCCCCCCGAATCAAAAACTCTCGACAAGAGAATATGTAATTTTCATTCCTCAGTTTAAATTTAAATCTTTCCTTCAGTACTCGTGTGCTTGTGCCCTTGGAGGTATTTTGTCTACTTTCCACTTGTATATCTTCACCAGTAAATACACCCATTTTTGGGACTTTGTCTCAAAAGGTTTATTCCTTACACAATCGTCTGATCATTTTTCTGTAATTGTTGGCGGATTGAAAAACACGCGAAACACAACTAAAGTGATCCATTAACGCTGAATTTTAACTACTAGGTATTAGATTTCATGGAAATATAGTGTAGAGACCGGAATGTTTGTTTTAAATTGATGAGGGACCAATTTGAAACAACTAAAAGATAATAATTGCATATTCAGTTATTATTATTATTTATCAAAGGTCATGGTCCCCAAAAAATGAACGCGATTTTCATTCTCTGCATCTCCATCAATAGAAAGTAAAATCAAGAGAAGATCACGAATCAACTGGAAGATTATAACGCATTCAGACAATCAGTATAACATCTATGGATCAAAGTATACTTCTACTTTAATCTTTTCTTTGATTTCAACATGAAATATATATTAGGGCCTGTTTGGTTAGGATTCTCCAATTCTACAGTAAATTAATTCTCATTTTTCAACCACACATTCTTCAATAAAATAATATTTTACATCACATCAATACTTTTTTCTTCTTTTTCAACCACACATTTCCCATCATATCACTATTCAAAATCAATTCTTCCTCAAAAAAATCTATTCTTATTTTTCAACCACACTTCTTCAATAAAATAATATTTTACATCACATCAATACTTTTTTTTTTCTTTTTCAACCACACATTTCCCATCATATCACTATTCAAAATCAATCCTTCCTCCAAAAAATCTAAACCAAACAAGCTCTTAGTATTTATATGTGAAAAGGGTTTGATAAAGTATTTGAATCAACAATCCCTTTTTACAATTCTATCATTCCACACATCTTTATCAAACTATTTTTACATAAATATACGCAGTGCACCTGTATCACATACACTTTCGACCACAGCATTGGCATGGGACAAGACAGCACTCGTGCCATGCCTGTTTTCTAGGAAAGGGTCCTCAAACAGTCAAACTTGACGAGTTATGAAGTCAAGGTTAATAAAGTAAGAAATTTGAGATATTTTAAGAAAACAATGTAGATTTTATCCGAAATGCCAATATGGGAACACTGAATTGGGCATTAGCATCCAACCAAAATGCGACTAGCCATGTCCTCTTCGGCAATGCCCGTCCCCTTAACCACATCCACTGCCTCTCAAACTCACCATCACAATTACTTTTCCTTCCTACTCTCTGACCAACAAGCATGCACTCCTCAAGACACCCGCCATCTCCAACTCCACCAAGACATACCTCCAAAATCCAGAACAATCAGGTACCGTCTAAGCCAGCTTTGCAAAAACGGCGAAGTCCATCTCGCCCGCCAACTGTTCGACTCAATTCCACATCCGACTACTGTCCTCTGGAACACTATCATCATTGGCTACATTTGCAACAACTTTCCCCACGAAGCCATCGAGTTTTATTCCCGCATGAAGTGGACCATCACATCCACTTCTCACCCCCATATTTGTGATGCTTATACTTACTCCTCCACTCTTAAAGCCTGTGCGGAAGCGAAGCAACTTTTAATTGGTAAAGCCCTGCACTGCCATATTTTACGTTCCAACATCTACCCCAGTAGGATTTTGTACAATTCTCTGTTAAACATGTATGTTACTTGTCTTTTGAGCTCTGCAAATAGTTCTGGATGTGATTTAGTGGAAAGCGTGTTTAATACTATTCCTAAACGCAATGTTGTTGCTTGGAATACTATGGTTTCTTGGTACGCAAAAAGGGGAAGATTTCCAGAGGCCGTTGAGCATTTTGTGATGATGATGAAAATGGGTATTCGACCCACTGCTGTTAGTTTTGTTAATGTTTTTAGGGCTGTGTCGGGATTAGGAGATGCTGAGATTGCTAATTTGTTTTACGGGATGGTAATAAAACTGGGTAGTGAGTGTGCTAATGATCTGTTTGTTGTGAGCTCGGCCATTTTGATGTATTCAGAGCTTGGTTGCCTTGAATTTGCTAATAAGATATTTGAGAATTGTTTGGAGAAGAATGCAGAGATTTGGAATACTATGATTGGTGGGTATATTCAAAATAGTCGCTCCATTGATGCTCTTAAGGTTTTTTTTAAAGCATTGGAAGCACAGCACGATGATAATATTGATGACATCACCTTCCTTTCTGCTCTAATTGCAGCTTCACAGTTACAACAGTTGGATGTTGCTAGGCAACTACATTCATATCTGATTAAGAATTCCTTGGCATCATCAGTTATTCTGTTAAATGCCATAATAGCTTTGTATTCAAGGTGCGGTTGTATTTACGATTCTTTTAAAGTTTTTAGTGGAATGCAGGAAAGAGATATTGTTTCTTGGAATACCATGATCACTGCTCTTATACAAAATGGGTTGGACAATGAAGGTTTAATGCTTATCTATGAGATGCAAAAGCAGGGGCTTTCAATTGATGATGTGACAATTACTGCACTTCTTTCGGCTGCATCAAATATAAGAAACCAGGATATTGGTAAAGAGACACATGCTTACCTAATTAGACATGGTATTCAGTTTGATGGGATTGAGAGTTATCTCATAGACATGTATGCCAAATCAGGTTTGATAGAGGCAGCACAAAATATCTTTTGTAGGAGCTGCACAAATGATAGTGATACCGCTATTTGGAATGCAATGATATCTGCGAACACGCAGAATGGAAGGATTGAGCAATCCTTTAGTGTTTTCAGGCATATGCTGGAGCAGAATGTCATGCCCAATGCTGTGACCTTAGCTTCAATTCTCTCTGCATGCAGTCACTCAGGAAGTGTATCACTAGGAAAGCTAATCCATGGTTTTGCCATTCGCAATTTCTTGGACATTAATGTCTTTGTCAGCTCTGCTCTGGTGGACATGTACTCAAAATCAGGTGCAATTATTGATGCTGAAATTGTTTTCTGGAAATCCCCTGAAAAGAATTCAGTCACATTCACAAATATGATATTGGGCTATGGCCAACATGGAATGGGTGAGAAAGCTATCACGCTATTCTTTTCCATGAGGGAATATGGCATAAGCCCTGATGCTGTTACCTTTGTAGCGGTTTTGTCTTCTTGCAGTTACAGTAGTTTGGTTGATGAAGGCCTTAAAATATTTGAGTCAATGAAGATTGAATATGGCATAAGACCCTCAACAGAGCATTATGCTTGTGTTGTAGACATGTTAGGAAGAGTTGGAAGGGTTTTTGAAGCATATAATTTTGTTGAAAAATTGGGTGAAGAAGGTAATACGCTGGGAATCTGGGGATCACTCTTAGCTGCCTGCAAAATTCATAGAAATTTTGAGTTGGGAAAAACTGTTGCCAGTAAGTTGCTTGAAATGGAGGGAGCAGATAGCTCATCAGGTTATCATATTTTACTTTCTAATATACATGCTGAAGAAGGAAACTGGGAGTATGTGAATAGTGTAAGGAAAGGAATGCTGGAAAGGGGTTTGACAAAGGAGATCGGTTGCAGTTGGATTAATATTTCTGGCTATGCAAACTATTTCGTGTCCAGAGACAAAAACCACCCTCACTCTTCTGAGATATATGTAATGCTGGACAGATTGACAGCTAATATGAAAGATGCTGGTTACAGGCTGCCTTTTCCATCAAGTGAAGGCTGGACTTTGGAGCTGGAAGACTGAGAGTTTTTGTTTCAAAAATGGAATCCCTTCATTTCCATGTTACTAAATGGGTAGCTCCTGACACTAGATCTAATGGATTACTCACTTTTTGTGGCTGTATCATTAAGGTAACACATTGGAAGTGTATTCTTCGCAAATTGGACAGTATTGAGTTGATGTTGAAGGTCCTTGTTGGTTTGCTTATGCAGATTCTGAAGCAGGTAATAAGATCTTATAAAGCTTGCTATATGATAGCTGCTATACGTGGTGCTACCCAAATCTTTCTTCATGATTAGGGAGGATGGCAGATTTCAAGAGTGTGCTTGTTTGCTAGAATTGCTAATTTAATCCAATAAAAACGACTCAATCCAGTTCTAGCAGTCAGTTATACAATTTCCTACTTATTTATCATTCTTTTTTCCCCCAAATCATTTTGTTCTTCTATTGTAAATTGCATTTGAAGAAGATTTCATAGAGTATCAAAATCGAAAAGGGAAAGTAACCAATTTTAAAAAATAAAGACATGGGGAAGGTTTAGAAGAACAAGATTGATCCTTGCATAGACAAAAGTTCAACTCCAATGCATAGGTAATTAATTATGAGGTTCCTTTCCGTTTTATGATGTGATTATCCATTGGAAATCAGTGGCTGCCACCATTAAGGGTTTATCGAAGACATGAAGTCAAGTATCCGGAAACACCAGAAAGTCTGCATTTCGATATCCTTTGTGAGTATTTACTGCTTTCCTTTTTCAAGTGTTGCTTATTATCTTAAAGTGACACAGTATGGACGTATGGAACAATCACATTGACTAAATTTAGAAGTGAGAGGGAGGGAGGGAGAGAGGGGGAGGGGGGAAGAGAGAGAGAGAGACTTGTCTCGTATTCATTATCTATTTGTAACTAAAAAGAAAGCATTAAGGTGGAAAACAGGATAAGGAAATGAACCTAAAATTATGTCAAACTAGAAAGTACTTCTAATAAAAATAACTCAATAAATCTAATTCTGACTGTGTCGCCACTACATGTCTAGTTTGCATCATAAAGTCTTATAATTTTCTAAATTACATGGTCAAAAGGTTGGCCTATGGTAAAGGGAAGTCAATGAGTTGATCAAAAGACGAAGTTATCTTGTTAGTTGAGTAATAGTGAATTTAATATCCTGAAAGTCCTATAAATGTGTTTCTAGGCTTCCATTTCTCAAACAGAGAAGAAAATATCAAACTTTGCAACAATTAAATTTTTATATCACATTTGTGAGACGTAAATAAGCTATAGATGTGATCTCGTAAGCAAACACAAGAAGGATTGTTAGAGTTCATTCCCTTGCTTCCATCTCAATTTCTCTATTTCTACATCTATCCTATTTCTCACCTTAAGCCACTTCTAGAGCTTCATATTTTGTCCTAAGCCCCTATTTGGTACACATTACATTTTTTATTCTCATTCTTCTACTCATTTTCAACCACACATTCTTCAATAAAATAATAATTTCCATCACATCAATAACTTTTCCTTCTTTTTCAACCTCAAACTCTCAATCAATCTACTATTCCAGAATACATTATTCCAAAATAATGTGACTCAAACACACCCTAAATCTCTAATTTAGTTGACTATGATGAGATTTGAAGGATAAGAACTACAAACATCAATTCTTGATGGTGATTTCTTAGTTGGATAGCATCCTCTCAAAAGCTATCAAGACCTTTCAATAGGCTGGAAAGAAAGCTAGACAGAGAAATAACTAAATAAACATGTCCCAGACTAAGTATTGCATGATTGAAGTAGTAAGATTAGGAATGAAAAATAAATCTTATATTTAGTATCCAGTCATAGATTGTATCCTATTTCCTTGATATTCTTATCTATTAAATATGTAGTTTTTACATAGTATACAATTATTTTGAATTATGAAGATCCTTACACAGTAACCCATGGTGGTTATTTAGCTGACATCTGAAGCACACTTTGACAAAACTGCGTTTCGTATATACGAAGGTGTAGAGATTTTGTGTTTTGTTATTTAGGCCATTAATTTAGAGCTCATAGTTATAATGTAAAATATGAAATTGTATTTCATGCTTACAACGTTGACATCAGTTTAAGCTTAACGAATTAAAATGGTCACTTGTAATTTATAAATTCTAGTACCAGACCACAATGCCATAATTGTAGAGAGTTATCTTTCATCTTTTACTGTGTCCGTGCTTCTTAGCCTATGAGCATATTAAATATTACTCTTTATTGTTATTTGTCTTGTCTTTTGGTGCATATGCATTATTCATATACTGTTTTACACTCACTTTTTTGCTTGAGATAATTTGATAATTTAATTGGAATAGAACTTAGGAGTCCAAGATAAATTAATATGACACTATTCTTATGTAAAGACCTTGAAAATGAATGTAAAGAAAAGAAAAATCACGAAAAGATTAATTAAAAATTGTTAAATTCATATTTTCAGTTTAGACTCTATCCAATTCTGAGTTTTTCATTTGAAGATAGTGTTGGAGACAGAAAAGAAATATCACGAAAAGATTAGCTAAGAGTGGATTAAATTCAGATTTTCAGTTTAGACACAATACCATTCTGAGTTTTTCATTTGAAGATAGTGTCGGAGACATTTACATCTAATTGTCAATAAAATAAATGTATAAATGGAAAAAAAAAAATCTTATTGCATGTTGCTGAAATTGGGTGATAACGACAGAAATGTGAGTAGGAAAAAGTCTGGACTGGAGGAGAGAACCCTTACTAAGGGCGTATGGTCAGTGGTTGAAGGCTGATATAGGCAAGCAGTGTTTGGATCAGCACTACATGCCTCTTTTTCAAACTAAAATTTGAAGTCAAATTTAACTGAGTTAAGTGGCATTTTGCAAGTAAATTCAGGTTTTAGTGCGGGGATTGATAATTGCTTGCTTGGTAAAATTCTGTGCAGAAAGGAAGGGAAAAATGAGAAGAAAGCAGTTTCTTGAAGAAAGTGGAAGCATGCAACATGCCCAACACCACAAGGCCTAATGACAATAGGGATGAAATGCTATAACTAGGCCCAGGCCAAAAAAAAAACAACCATAGGTGCGTGTGCACGCAGGAGTGTTGTTGGTTCCCTAAAGGGTAGGGCCACCGTACAGAAGAGTGAGAAGACTGTCCAGCTAAAATACAAACTCGAAGGTTGATCTGAGTTGGCCATTTAGAACAACATGTGCACATAGACCAAGCAACTTGGAATCCAACACAGAACCTTGGTCAAGAATAACCACATTAGATGCTGAGACCATGACCAAAGAAATGTGGAGAAAAAACCAACCATTGGTAGAGTGATATTGACCACCGTGGAAGGATCATCTTGCAGCAATATCATGTCCTCGGAGTGCCTACGATTGAGCAATGAGATTAGTACAAAAGTAGACCTGGCTGATGGAGACTATGCAAGTGGAGTATGAGGATCACTGCAAAAGTTTGATAGCTTTCTTCGAAGAAGACGTAGACACAGTATGCGTCTCATTCAGTGATTACTTGAGATCTCCATCACTGCGTCAACTACGAAGTTAGTAGGACATTGATGAAAATTGGAAGTTCAAGAGATATAGTATTCAAGAAACTTGGGAGGTAAGCTCTGTGACTTTAGAGGATCAGGAGATTGCTTGGCTTCAGAAGAGAAATGGTCAGCCTGAAGGATTGATGCTAGGACCTAAGCCCGTGATGAGACCATTCTAGTATTGCTTCTTGCAATCAGATTTTCTTCAACTTCTGAAGAGGCCATATTCATGGTCATGTGTCTTTCTTTGTGCTTATCTTTAGCTACTTCTTTGATCGTAATCAGATTTGAGATCTGCAGCATTGGGAGAGTCATTAGACTATGTACCCAGTTGAGTGCCCACTTCAGGAACGAAGTGACTTAGTCACAGACTATTGAGACTAACGTCTCTCTCTCTCTTTTTGAAATATCTTCGCTTGTGACTATATAAGAAGTTTAGCTGGTGATCGTCCGGATGTAGTACTTGTGATTGAACCACTCCTAGACTTGGAGCTCATGATGCGACTTCAGGGAATTTAGTGCCTATTGCNAGTCACAGACTATTGAGACTAACGTCTCTCTCTCTCTTTTTGAAATATCTTCGCTTGTGATTATATAAGAAGTTTAACTGGTGATCGTCCGGATGTAGTACTTGTGATTGAACCACTCCTAGACTTGGAGCTCATGATGCGACTTCAGGGAATTTAGTGCCTATTGCCATGTTCTCATCGAGTTTGAGGCTATTGGTATTGATATTTTAAACATATCAAGTACATGCACCTGGTCTGAGATTTTGTAATTTGTTATGTCTAAATATTCATTAAGAGTATATTCATTAATGTGGAACCATCTTAGCTAATTGCTCCGATTTCATTTAGGATCCGTTTGATTGCATATGTGGAAAATGGGTTGAAAGAAAATATTTTACTGGGAATTGAATTGCCTAGAATTTGTTTTACTGAGAATTGTAATTAATTGTATTTGATTGGTATAATTTTCTACCTGAAAAATGTTGAAAGTTCGATGTCCATTTGACTTCGTTTTTTATAAAAATTGTCCATTAAAGTGAACCCTGAGGGGTAGCTCAATTGGTCAGGTCTTGAGTTTGCTCCCCAATGGTCACCAGTACGAGTCCCCTCAGGGCCACTGAGG
>CAIGRO010250920.1:0-10297 GCA_903798355.1 Fraxinus baroniana
TTATTTTTTTCAATCTCATCAACCTGCATCACAATATCAAAATCACTAATTATAACATCAAAAACTCATAAGAATTAACTAAATAACAAGTTTAATGGCATTGATATCATGAGTGAAATATCACTCATCAATGGACCATTGAAGCTTGCAGACTTTGCTTTCATGATCACATTCTATGAATCCATCTAGTTGTATCATATAGATTCATTCCTCAAGATGGCCATTCAAAGGTTTTGTCTTGACATCCATTTGCTACACCTCATAATCAAAATGAGCTGCAGTGGATAAGATAATCCAAATAGACTTAAGCATAGCCATAGGCAAGTAGGTCTCCTCGTAGTCGACGTCTTCTCGTTGGGTGAAACCCTTAGCCACTAGCTTTACTTTGAAAGTTTCCACTTTCCCGTTTGGTCCTCTCTTTCTCTTATAAACCCACTTTCACCCGATGATTTTTATCGCCTCTGGTGCATCTAGAAGTTTCAAAACCTGATTGGAATACATAGATCCCATTTTAGTATTCATAGCTTGTTGCCATAAATTTGCATTAACATCATTCATAGCCTCCTTATATGAAGTCGGATCATCAACTTGTTTTGTGAGGATCATCTTATTTGACTCTCTGACTAACAAGTATCTAGAAGGTGGTCTAATGACTCTCCGACTTTGTCTAAAAAGTAATAGATCTCGAATTGTGGCATCATTTGGAATTGTAGCGTTTGTACCAATGTTGGTACCACCATTAGGTGATGCCATTACCTCCTCAATACCTTCAACATTTACTTGATCTATGGGAATAGAAGATGACTCATCTCTCCCACTCAAAGAACATTGTTTAGGTATTTTTGACACCAATGTTGTCTGTCACGAGGTTGCATTTCAGGAATCGATGAGATGGAATTGCTCCAATTCCTTTCTTCCAACATGACCTTACTCTTGAACAACATTCATTAATATACTTATCCTCCAAGAAAGTTGCATTTGTGCTAACAAAGACCTTCGTATCTAGAGAACCATAAAAATAATAGCCTCGGTATCTTTAAGTATCCCACAAACAGGCATATATCTGATCTGAACTCCAACTTTTATGTCTTTCCTTTTAGCACATGAGCCGGACATCCCCAAATTTGAATGTAACGTAAGCTGGACTTGCGCCCATTCTACAATTTCCAGGGAGTCTTAGGAATCGATTTAGAAAGAACTAAGTTAAGAACATATGCTGTTGTTTCCAGTGCATATCCCCAAAATGAGATAGATAAAGTTGCGAAATTCATCATTGACCTAACCATGTATATCAAAGTCCTATTTCTTCTTTCTGAAACTCCATTTTATTAGGGTGTACCGGCACACTCATTTGAGAAACAATACCATTTTCTGTCAAGCAGTCCCTGAATTCTCTTGAGAGATATTCACCACCTAGATTTGATCGAAGTGTTTTAATAATCTTACCCAAATGTTTCTCGACCTCAATCCAATAGTCTCTAAATTTTTCAAAAGCATCTGGCTTTCGAGCCATTAGGTATATGTATCCAAATCTAAAGTAATCATTTGTAAAAGTGATAAAACACTCATAGCCCCCTCTCACAGGTATATTCATGGGTCCACACACATCAGAATGAACTAGTTCTAATACTTCTTTGACTCTATATCCTTTTGCTAGAAAGGATCTCTTGGTCATATCACCTTCCAAATAAGAGCCACAAGCTGGCAATAGTTCGATCTTAAGTGTGTTAAGTGGACCATCTCTAGCCAATCTTTGTATCCTATTAAGGTTAATATGTCAAAGTCTAAGATGACTGGATATGTATTATTAGTATGCTAAGACATTTGTTTATATTTTGCAGAAGCAACATTTATTTCATTCGTGACACAAATTAAAATATAAAGACCATTAGTCAAATATTCAGCACAAATAGGATCTTTATTCTTTAAAATATAAAGCGCATTATGCGCATAGTTTACAAAATAATCCTGTCCTATTAACACAAGAAACGAAAATTAAATTCCGCTTCATTCGTGGGACATAATAACAGTCTATAAGAATGAATCGCCTACCACTATTGAAATAAAAGTAAAATACTCCTACTTCTCTCACCGAAACTATAGCTCACGAGTCGACGATAATTTTAAGTTGGCCCTCACTGAGTCTTCTGCTCTCTTGTAGCACCTGCATAGACATGCATATATAATTAGTGGCTCCAGAGACTACAACCCAAGAATTTGTAGAATCATCCACTAAACATGACTCAACAATAAAAAACTTACCAGCACAATGTAACAACCGAAAATAAATTTTCATCTATTTCATCTCGTAATGTTTTGTTAATTTTGAGATATCGATGGATAAATTTAAAAATAAGTTTTCATGTCAATATTTTTAGTTTTCGCCCAAATAATAAAATATTCATTTAGCGAGAAATTTCATATCAATATTAGGCTTGTTTCGAAGCTCATATTAAATGGCAAATTTTGGACTCGAGAAAAAATTATTTCGAATAAGTTAGGCTTAAGTTATTGTAGTTCAAAAGAAATCCTATTTTGGTTAAGTTTTGTAGAACAATGGACTAGTTTTACAGGCCACGTGAATTCCAGGAAATTTAAAGTTGAACTTTTGAATTTGGATTAGGATGAAAGCTTTTAGGATTTGTTTTAATTAATTTTCATTGGAATAAGTTATAACCAATTCAATCATCTTTTAAACAATTCACGTGTGGGTTTTCAAAAAAAAAAAAACAAAAAAAACAAAAGAATTGAGTAGAAAACCATTTGTTTATTTAAAATCCTTTCTTATCTCATCTTTGAGAGTGACATGGCTAAAGACTCCTAATTACTCATTAACTCCTATTGATGATAGATTACAAGTTATCCTGATACATAAAATACATAATATATGCATACGGCATCCACACAAATATATATATATATATATATATACACACACACACGCTGAAGATTCAAAAGGAATATAGGTTGACGTAGTCACTATCATATTATTGTGAATAAAGGTAGGATCCCTACGCAAAATTGTTGTTATATGAATTAAATTTTCATTTCAACATGTAATTTGTTATATTTGCTCATGAAGTATATGAAGTGCTTTTAAAGGTTGCTCTTAAATGTTGATGCAAGAAAGATTGCAAGTTTAACTAATGGTCACAGATATTCATTAGAACTTTAAGTTTATATGTTTAACTAATGGCCACAGAAGCTCATTGAGACCTTAAGTATATATGTTTAACGGGTGGTCATAGAGGTTCATCAAAATTTAAAGTGGATCGTTTGATCATCGATTTGCATGTTTATAAAGGCAATATGTAAGGATGCATAATCAAATGATTATATATTCATATAGCATGTGTAGCTTATTGAGTATTTCTTTGAAATGATCACTCATATTTAATCTTTTCAAAATAATCGGAGATTTAGCGTTGGCCCAGCATGAATGGCATGTGTTAATTTTTTTAGAAATTTAATTCTTATGTTTTAAATTGTTACTTTTATGTTTAATAATCATTGGGGTGTCCCAGAGATTCGTATTTTAAAAGTTATGTTTTGGGACAGAAAGTTTTAATGTTTGAACATGCGGTTAAGTAAATTCCAGAATTCTTCCATTGTTTTAAAATTTTACTATGGTCGGTATATTTAGAATTTTAGCATGTTTTTAATTATAAAATGATACCTGGTGAGTTATCTATCATATGCAAGTGAAAATAGGTTGATCGGAGTCCAGTATAATTTATTATAGCAATTTTAGTAAACCGTGACAGTCAAATTTGGGAAACATTGACCACCTTGTTTGAAAAATAATTTCATGCTTCAAACGTTGCCGTTGAGATCCCAAATTTTTATATGTTATACTTTTGTGAGTTTTATAATTCTCTGCATTTCATAAATTTTTGTCAAGATTTGCTAGGTCAAATAATTTTTGTAAACTCACTATGTAACTGTAGAAAACTGTTTTAGCTTGCTGTTTTTTGTTTTAAAAACTCATTCCAAATTATTTTGTTTCGTATTTTTTTTAGTTTATATGTTTAAAAAATTATGAATATATAGTTTGAGTAAATAAATTCTAATTTAAAAACTTCTTAAATCTCGTAATTTTGGAGATTAACATTAAGAACACATTTTTTGATAACACGCTGTGTTATTAGAATTCAGGGAGTTACAGTTTGGTATCAGAGCGCAGTTTACTTTTGTGTAGACTTGCGAAACATAAGCTTGATTTCCAAGAATTTTAGGAATTTTATATCAAATAAATTATTTTTGTTACCATCATACTTTCCATTGCAGCAAATCGCCGACTCCGAGGTAAAAAAATATATTAAGAAATTCATATTATTCTATGATATTTGAAATGTTTATTGGTGATTATATTTAAATCATGAGAATTCACGTTTAAAGAAGTCAAATTTGAAAACATGACTAGATTAAGAAAGTCTATTTTAGTCCTCCGAAAAGATATTAAAGACCCACCTATTTGGACTTTATATAATTGATTTGGCACAAATGACACGGACTGACAGAACATGTAGGAAGACATGTTCATTGATGCCTTGTCCATATGAGATTGTGAGGCAATATAAAGAGTATCAGTGGAATCTAGCGCACGACATGGACAACACATTAGGGAGATGTTGGTAAGGTGGAAGGAGGTGAGGCATCTAGGCCATATGGTCACTCATCGTCGGGCACCCGCCTCCTTATTGATACATTGCCAGAAGAATGGCTAGAGATGGTTGAATCAATTCACAATTATTTGTGGAGAGCTAATGTACCCACTTTACCTCGAGAAATTGACTATGAGGTCTTTTGCACATAGCTGACAACACAATGAGAGCAGACCTGAGATGACGCACTTCCATTTCTCGAAGCAATAAAGTACGAACTGAGATGTACATTTGTGATGATGCACTTCCACCTATTTCAGATGATGAGTCGTATCCTTACAAGAGACCAAGGTCTCATGGACGTTGGATTAATGACGATGATGGCAAAGAGGAGTAGTGGCGTGTATCTTTAGTAGATTTTATTAGGTTTTGATCATGCTGATGTCGAGTAGTATTTCCTTTTCTTTTTTTTTTGCTTTGCAATTGATTAGCAACAAACATTCTTTCATAGACTGTATTCCCTATAAATGATTTAGTTAATAATAAAATATATTATTTCCTAATTGTGGTTTCCCATTCTATTGTGCAATGTGTGATTTTCCTAAAGATTTCAAATCTATTCTACTTTTTTTATGAAGGAAAATGGCACCAATATCACACACGAGCAATTAGAGAATTGCAACAAGCAATGGAAGAAATTAGACAAGCCTTAATGCCACAAGCTACTTTGACATTACCAATGGCTCCGACAGGACAAGATGTACCTACAATGCCACCCGCTGCAACATAAACTACCTCTGTACAACTCATTGCTCCAACTATGCTAATCATTGAGCAATTTTGTCGATACCACCCTCCTAGATTTGATGGCGGCAATGACCTTTTAGCAGCAGAAGAATGGCTTCGTGCAATTGAGAAAATCTTTTGGCATATATCTTGTCCAGAAAATTAGAGGATTTTGTGTACATAATTTATGTTGGTTGGAGGAGTCGGCCATTAGTGGGAATTTGCATCACGCACACGGACACAAGAAGAAAAACGTAATATGACATGGACTCATTCAAGACGAAGTTGATTGAGAAATATATTTTTCACGTGCCCTTCGCGACCATAAGAAGATAAGAGTTTTTATAACTTGTATAGAGAGATAGGGATATTATTGATTATGAGAGGAATTTTGAGGAATTATCATGTTATGCCTCACATCTTCAAAGCTCATGAAAGCAAAACGCTTTGAAAAGGGACTGGGCCCTAAGATTAGGCAGATAGCGAGTTTGCATGAACTCACCACTTATCGAGAAATTGTAAAGAAGGCTAAACTGTACCATTCTCGAGTTATAAATTTCGAAGTCGGGGATTACAGAATGATACTGGAAAAAGAAAGTGGTATGATCAAGGTAAAGATAAGAGCTCTGGACAGTTCAAGAAGCAGAATAACGGGCCTACTAGCTGACACTCCTTTTCCTCCGTTCTTAAGTGCAAAAAATCTCACAAGGGTGAATGTTTGTTAGACAAGAATGTCTATTACAAGTGTGGCCAGTCAGGTCACTATGCTTTTGGATGTTGGAAAATTAGTTAAAGATGCTGAATAGGTGAAGAAAGGAAAGGCCAGAATTTTTGCCATGACACATGATGAGGCCGCCCAGGATCTAGACATAATTATAGGTATTTTATTTGTTTGTAGTATTCCTGTTTACGTTCTTATTGATTCTAGTGCGACACAATCATTTATATATGCCGCATGCCTAGCCAAAAGCAATGTTTCATATGAGAAAACTAATATACTAGAAGTTAGTATGCCATTGCTAAGGCGATACAAATAAATTTTGATGGGCTAATCCTTGAGGCAAATTAACATGTCGTAGAATTAAAGGCTTTTTACATTATTTTATGTATGGACTGATTAGGTAGAAATAGAGCTATAATTGGATGTTTCGAAAGGGAGGTGATCTTCAAAAGACCTAGAGATGAAGAGTTTAAGTTTTATGGTTCAAAGATTAAGGCACTTCCCCGTCTTATCTCGACTTTGCAAGCGGAGAGGTTATTGAAGAAGAAAACTTGTTAAGGATATCTTGTTTGCCTTGCGGTATACCATCAAAAGAGTTAATATTGGATAAAGTGCATGTTATGCAGGAATACTCTAACATATTTTCCAATGACATACCGGGTGCCCCAATTGATAGACAAGTGGAGTTTACAATAGATTTGATATCTGGAGCTGCACCGTATCTAAGGCTCTATATTAGATGGCACTAAAAGAACTACAGGAGAAAAAGTACCATTGGAGGTACTTCTAAATAAAGGTTTCATCAGACCAAGCGTGTCTCCATGGGGAGCTCCAGTACTTTTTGGGAAGAAGAATGATGGAACAATGAGAATGTGTATTGACTATCGAGAGTTGAGTAAGTTGACCATCATGAATAAGTATTCTCTCCCAAGAATTGAGGATTTATTTAATCAATTAAATGCTGCAATCGTATTTTCAAATATTGATTTGAGGTCAGGCTATCATCAACTAAATATCAAGCCCAAGTGATATACCTAAGACGGCATTTAGAACTCGCTATGGACATTACTAGTTTACAGTTATGCCATTTGGACGTCAAGGTTTTCTAGGTCAAATAATTTTTGTAAACTCACCATGTAATTGTAGAAAACTGTTTCAGCTTGCTTTTTTTAAAAAAAAAAAAAAAAACAATTCCTTCCAAATTGTTTTGTTCCGTATTTTTTTAAAAGATTTTATGAATATATATAAATAAATTTTAATTAAAAAACTTTCTTAAATCTCGCATTTTTGGATATTAACATTAAGAACTCATTTCTTGGTAACGCGCTGGATTATTAGAATTCGGGGGCGTTGCATTGTCAGCAGCGATCTACTTATCATACGCAGCCATCTTGACTTTGCCTATTGTCTCAATAGGTTCTTCGGGACATTCCTTCCCGAGCACAAAATCAAGTTTTTCAACAAACGTGTTACTTTGCTTATGAATGAATTAAAGGTGACCATGAGTTTTTATTTAAATAAACACTCCCTCCCACTCAATATTTTAAAGTAATAGATTTTAAATTTTGAATAATTACCAATTGTTCACATTAATCATATTAATATACAATTCAATTATTACGATTTTTCTATCTAGTAAAATTTAATCTAAATTAAATTAATAAAAAAATCAGTGTTCAATGATATACATCATATTCATAATAGCAGGAGTGCAATGTCAAGAATAAATCTATATTTCTTGATATCTAGAACCATAATATTTTAAACAATAATTTAAAGCATACATGAGCAATAAATTAATAATTATTTGTAGCTCTTAAATGACTCAAGAATTAAATTTAAAACTAATTAGACTCAAGACCAATATTTAATCTAAATCTTCAGCCCATAAATCTCCAAGGATTTAATAATAGCAATCCAAACAGTAATATGACTCATCCATCGTACCTTTAAAAAATAATTTCGAATTGACTTATCCAGATTCGATTTGATTCGTAAATATGAACCCGAATCAAAAGTCATCAAACCGAATCGTGCGACATGCAAAAAATTACATGCAGATCAAAATATGTCTGCATGAAGATAGAATAAACTCCTTGTTGTAGCAAACAACTTCTATTCGCTTCCAGTAAACAAATCTACATAGTCCTATTTTTGTTGTGATTTCTTGATTTTCTTCGTTATGTCTTCTAGGTCTTCAATCATTAATCAATTTTCAAGATTCAACACTTACAAGAATTATATAATTCATATGTCATGCATGCTCACAATTTTGAATGTAATTGAAAAGAAAATTAAATCAAGATGATGGAGTCGTAACCCAAATAACGAATTACACCTAGAACTGGCCATAGATAATTGGATCACAGATTAAAATAATTCAATTATTCAATCATCACTTAATAAAATATTTCTAGACATCGTTCAACTAGAACATGCAATCAAGATTTATAAATAACAAACACGTGAAGGATCTATATCGCTTTAATACCAGTTGTTGGAATGCGGAACATTTTGGATCATAAGCTCCAAGTTTTTTAATTGTAAGAACTTGATACTTCAAACCTCCAAGTTTTCTATGACAGTCTCCAAAGTCAAGACTACATTGGTGGGTGTGCACTTTCTTTTAATTAAATCAAGAAACTAATTCTTGGATTGAACAATAAGAAAATATGATTTTTCTCACTCTTTCCCTCTCTCCAAATTTGAACACTATGGAATTATGTATTTTGATTCTTGAGGATTTTTATGTCCATCTAATCTCTATTTATGGATTTAAAAGATGTTCCAATCCATATAGAATAATAATTCCAATATCAAATAGGAGTCTTAATTAAAATCCAAGTATGAGTTTTAATTAAAGTCCAAATCCAATTAGTTTACATTTAATTACATGTTTAGTCCTAAAACTTCAATTACAATTATAATTAAGTTTACAACTTTTATAGTAATGACAAATAAGTACAAAACTTTATTGTAATTACAATTAAGTCCAAAACTATTATAGTTACCGTAATTAAGTTAGCCACCATAGGAACCTAATTGGATATATATTTTTCAAGCTCCAATAATTAGATCATGTCTAGTGGACCTTAGACCACTCAATCTAATTANAAGTCCAAAACTATTATAGTTACCGTAATTAAGTTAGCCACCATAGGAACCTAATTGGATATATATTTTTCAAGCTCCAATAATTAGATCATGTCTAGTGGACCTTAGACCACTCAATCTAATTATTAGTCTTTACTTTTTTCATTAAAGGCAAATGACTGAATTCTCGGAATATATAAGATCATAGAAGTCAATAAATCTGTAATATTTTCCTTTGACCTGTGGTATATGTATTTTATTCCCGTTCGAGATTAGATAATTAGGTACGAGCAGAAAAGACAATTTTGCCCCTCTAATTATTCTCACTAACTTAACAACGTTTTTTTTTTCAACGGTTCTATGAACAAATCACAGATGTCGAAATTTAACCATTGCTAAATACAAATCTCAGATATTAACCGTTCAACAAAAAATACTTAAGTAGTCGCCCTACCCATTTGTTAGGGCGACAGTTCCCGACACGAATTCATATTCTCTACTTCGCTCTTTCTAAAGTTTCCAACTCATCGAGATATTTGACCAATAAAATTGATATCACCCATTGATAAATCAAATGACCAATAAAACCACGAAAATACATACATAACTATGTCAAGGGATTTAGATGAAATACATGATGGTCAAGTGGAATTTAATTTTCCACACGCTCATGTTATAGAATTAAACTCGACACATGATCCGTTTAATACACTACAAATGTATAATGTCACATTTAACTATTTTAGTGATAATGACATATCACAAATTTGAACAATGAATCGGACAACACTACAACTTTCATGTACAAGGTGCCAATTCTTATACATAGGTAGTGAATAAATTATTTGTGATTAAAATATAAGTTGTGTCACAGTGTACTTCTCAATGCAAGAACCTAACTTATATTATTACAAATGATCATAGGCACTTTAATTCCCATGTTCAATAATTAAATAAATATAATAAATGAAAAATAATTTTAGTTAGTATAAGAATATTGGTTTTATATCGGCAAAATTATACTGCATGTGTGCAAAATGGAAAAAGCTTCTCTGCCAGAAAATCCAGGACCGAGGCCTTGACCGCCTCTCAC
>CAIGRO010250936.1:0-11132 GCA_903798355.1 Fraxinus baroniana
ATATATATATATATATAAGGTAATGACATTTTCCACAGTAATGGTGAAAGATAATGACATTATATGTTAATTACCCCAAAAATAACTAGCACAACAATTTCACTTGGCATCTGTAACCATATCTGTAAGATAAGATTTATTAGAATGAATTAATCTATATGTACCAAATAAATTACCTAAAATTTTGCATAGACAACACGTGGCGGTCTCCTATTGGACAGGCGCCCCCCTAATAGGAGGCCGTCACGTGTTGACTATGTAAAACTTTATGTAAAACATTTGATATATGTAGCATTTTTGGGCCCAGACGCCCCTCAATAGGAGGCCGTCACGTGTTGACTATGTAAAACTTTATGTAAAACATTTGGTACACGTGGCATTTTTGCTATTTATACACTGGGTCTGAGTCTGAATGTACACTTACCCTATCCCAGATTTACAAGCAGCAAAATCCAAATGATTTAGCGCTAGTCACTTGGCATTACGGTAGGATTTACNCGCCCCTCAATAGGAGGCCGTCACGTGTTGACTATGTAAAACTTTATGTAAAACATTTGGTACACGTGGCATTTTTGCTATTTATACACTGGGTCTGAGTCTGAATGTACACTTACCCTATCCCAGATTTACAAGCAGCAAAATCCAAATGATTTAGCGCTAGTCACTTGGCATTACGGTAGGATTTACTCAAAATCCATTTTTCTGTGATTTAAAGCCAGAAGGAAGGCAAAATCGTTAGATTACACAACTTCCAATTTTAAATCGCATAAAATTTTATTATCTACATAACGATTTAACTGGAGAGGGTAGCTCTAGTTTTCCTTCAAATCATTGGTGTATATTTGTGAGTTTTCTCATCTTCTCTAGTTTCCAACGTATGTTGGTATCCACACAAATTTTACACACAGTTCAATAACATGTTACCCCTTCAGCTGTTACTGTTACATTTTCTTCTCTTCAGCTATCCTAATGGCAACAGCTTCTGCAATTTCAAGAAATGTACCTTTTGTTCTTCCCATATACAATTCTTCAAGAATTTCCCATCTAAATCATCTCAATATTGGCAAAAATCCGAGAAAGATCCGATCAAAATCTCTAGTAGTAGCTTCTGATGGTGAATCAAGAACTCACAATGAGTACAGTAATTCCCACAAAAATTCTCGACCCAATAATGGTCATGGACTCCATTCCAAGTGCTTGTTTGCAGATCCTCAGAAAATTCACTCCAATCGGAGTGTTATTGTTAAATCTATGGAATCAACCAGTGGTTCAACCTCTACTGGCATTCTAAGCATGGTATATATTTTTCTGTGTGTCTCCGCCTATATGAGTTCTTGAATTAATGTGTGAGCGATTAGTTTTAATGGCATCTTAACGTGTTTTTAGGTGTTTAAAGTGTTGCACTTAATAGTTTCACTTGGAATCATACTGGCCATGGATAAATATTTGAAGAAGGCATTCATAGCAGCTGCCATCAAGTTCCCAAGTGCTCTATTTGGGATGTTTTGTGTATTCACCATTTTAAATGTTCTTGATTTCATTGTCCCTGCCGCGGCAACTGGCTTGATGAACTTCTTTGAGCCTGCGCTTCTGTTTATTCAGAGGTGGCTTCCATTGTTCTATGTACCTTCTCTGGTGGTCTTACCTCTGGCTGTTAAAGATATTCCTGCAGCTTCTGGCCTCAAAATTGTCTTCATTATAGGTATGTTATTCGTTTTTTTAACTAGTCTAGAATTTATTGTTTTGTTTTCTATTTTTGTGTATGAATCACCACATATTCTTTTGAATTATATGTGTCTACAGGATTCATTTGGAAAATGAGTCGGTTTCAGTTTTAAGAGACTAACATTGGTGGATATAATAAGATCGTAATGCTTTTAGTATTACAATTTACTTTACTTTTTTGGTTTTCAAAACACACAACACAAATACATTTGGAGGAGTGTATGTTTGGTTTACATTGGAGCTCTATTTAGCTAATCTTTTGGATGCAATGTTTTTGGCATCCAGAAAATTGCGAAGTACTGAAATATTGAGAGGGTTATTGGTCATTGATCTCTTACTCTGGACTCTGGTTGAACTATTGATGCACCAATTTAATGCTACTGGTGAACAGTCCACACAAGTCCGCAAATCTGAGTTATAGATAATACTTGGGATTGATTCTGGAATCAACTTATCATGAAAAGGAAAGAGTTATATACTAAAACAGAGTACAACACATTACTTCATCTCTCAGTTAAAAAAGGCTGCACAAGCATCTTTAATTTGGAGAGGAAAAAAATTATGGCATAGCCTCTTAAGTCATAGAAAACATTTGCTTCTCGTAATCAATGGCTCATTGAATAGTTATCAAAAAGTATATCATATAAAAAGATGATGATTCTGAGACTTAGATTTTAAGTTAGCATAGTCCTTGTATTATATGAAATTTGTTTTATTCACAGCTCGATAAAGCTAGTACGAAATTTTGAAACAGAAAGATCGTGTGCGTTAAAAGTAAGCTGTTACGACATGCTTGTGAGATTTGGTCGACCAGACAATATTATTTTTTCATGGATCTTTTTTAGCTCAGTAGTTTTTCTAGCCTTTGGACATATATTTACCTTATAGTTTAATCCTTCTAACATGCATAAATTGCCTAATTAGACTTACTCTATTTACACTAAGGCGTCTCAACAAACTTCAGCATCATTATTATCTTGCTTGCTTTTCTTCACACTATGCCATTTCACTATGTTATTTCTGAGTCACTGTTTTCTGGTTTTCTGCAGTTGCGGGGTGGCTGGCTTCACTCTCTGTTGCAGGTTTTACAGCTATAGCAGTGAGAAAGATGGTAAAGACTGAAATGATACCTGCGGAGCCTATGTCAAAGCCTTCTCCATTTTCTTCATTGGAATTGTGGACATGGAGTGCGATTTTTCTTATATCATTTGTGTCTGCATTTCTATACCCCACAGTGCTTGGAACAAATGCCAGAACATGCCTGCCTTTTCTCCTTTCCTCTACTGTATTAGGCTATATAATTGGTTCTGGGTAATATCTTTTCCTCAGTTTAATATCACCTTCCTATCAGTTTCTGAGGGCAATTTTTACTATACTTGCTCAAGTTTTTAAGTCTTCATTATGTAAAATTTTATAACATGGTTTCATTGTGGTCTTCAGGCTTCCATCTGATGTGAAGAAGATTTTCCATCCCATTATTTGCTGTGCACTATCAGCAGATCTTGCAGCATTGGCTTATGGACAGCTTTCGCAATTGGGACTTAATTCTGTTTTAGGTAAAGATCTAGCCTACATTCATGGTCTTTATTTGTTCCCATAAACTATTTAGTTAAACAACGAAGTTAATTGATTGGGAATCTTATGGAAAGTACTCCCATTTCTTCTACATGAAAGATTTCAGTAATCAATACTCAATGGCTTTGTTTAACTCGGTATTTTTGTATAAATGGATTAATTCTCTTACCATGTTTTATTTACCCTTCTGAGTTGGCTCAGCTCGGATTTTTAGCAATAATGCATTGCCAACAAAATAAATAATCCTGCAGATTTAATCATAAATGTCACAATTTCTGCATTCTTTGATGTTCGTGGAAGTTTTTGACTTCAACATAAATTGATTGTTAAAAATCTTTGTCTCTTCATACAAGTTTCAAATTGGCATCTGAGTCTATTATATCTGCCAGCCCTATATAAATGCATTAGTATCTAAAAAGAAAATATGAACGTATGCAGGATATTATCTTACAAAGGCCTCATCTAATCCTGGAGCTGGCGATATTCTAATGGGATTTCTGGGATCAGTAATTATCTCCTTTGCCTTCTCAATGTTCAAACAGAGAAAGGTAACAAAAAAATGGTCTATTCTTCAGATCCATGTGGTTTAAGTACAGAAACTCAATGTTTCAGAGCAGATCATGAGGTTGTGGTTTCTGGAAAAATACATATTAAGATTGAGAGTATATTTCCTGACCATCATTACCACAACAATAACAACAAATTAAATCATATTCAATTAAATACTAAAGTCTAATACAGTCAGAAGTATAATTTCCTGGAAAGAGGGTGTTCCAGGGGATTAGCAAGGCAAAATGTGAGTTGGTATGTCTTTGCAAACAAGATACCTCAAAGATTGCTGGACGCGTTTTTTGACCAAGAAAATCGTGGTATCAGGATTTAAAGTAAAAAAGAATAGAGATATCTCAAAACTCGAATAGAATCTAATCATATCTAAGCCTCCGTTTGGGAAGAATTTACAGATGGTTTATTTACGATAGAAATGAATGGTGGATAAATGGATACTACTTGTGGGTTCATTAGAATGTGTGGTTCAAAATGAAGTTTGACTATTTATAAATGATTATAAATTTTGCCAATGGATGCTAAGGTATCAAGTGAAAAGAATAGAGATTATTAGTCTTACGAAGTCTACTCCTTTCACTAAACGACACCATAATATTATAAATACTGTTACATTTTTATAGACATTATGCGTAAATGAAATAATCTCTGCTTTTTGCAGCTTGTTAAGAGGCATGCTGCAGAAATATTCACCAGTGTCATCCTTTCAACAGTGTTTTCTTTGTATTCAACTGCTCTCATTGGTCGCCTTATTGGATTAGAACCAGGTTTAACTATATCAGTTCTACCAAGATGCATAACTGTTGCACTCGCTCTCAGCATTGTCTCCTTTTTTGAAGGTTGGTAACTTCATTCATTCTACAAATTCCTCATAATCTGTTTTTGATTACTATAGTTGTAAGCAAACAATTCCCGGGCTTGAAATGCCTGACATGTACATCACTAATGATTATTTTGGTATTGGTTTTAGGTGCCAATTCATCTCTAACTGCTGCTGTCGTTGTACTTACTGGACTGGTCGGAGCTAATTTCGTTCAAACGACTCTGGACAAATTTGGCTTCCGAGATCCTATTGCTCGAGGAATTGCAACTGCATCGAGGTATGGACTTTATGGATGGAAAATGCTTGTCAATTTTCAATTTTCCCTTTAAGCTAGTATAATTATTCAAAGGCATGAAATATACTTTTTTGATTCTATGAGAGCATCTCATTATAATTTTTCTTTCCACAGTTTTTACTTGTAAGATAACTTAGTAAAAAGAGGGGCCCATCTCCTCATATGCTTCGAGTTTATCGATTTTTCTCTAAACATTTTACTCGTTTATTCAGTGCACATGGACTGGGAACAGCAGCATTATCAGCAAAGGAACCTGAGGCTCTTCCATTTTGTGCGATTGCATATGCCCTTACTGGCATTTTCGGTTCTTTGATTTGCTCTGTTCCAGCTGTTAGACAAAGCTTGCTAGCAATAGTTGGCTGACACCACCAAATGATACCTATTTATTTGTTCCTAATGCGAGGACAAGGCTCAACTGCATTTTGTATATGTCAACCCAGCAATGTAGTTTTTGAGCTACTCTCTCTCTTGTGCATGTAATTTCTTTGTTTTTTATGATTTTAGGTGGGTCATTCCTTTTAATGAAGATCACAATCTAACAGCTTACTGATTTGTAATAAATTTTCTGTCAGTAACAAACTGAAAATGTGTACATCAGGGAGAATTTCTCGATTGATGAGGATTTAACTCAACACTCAAAATGAAACAAAACCGCGATAGGAATCTAATGGAGCTTTTAACGAACTTTTTATGCCATTGTTGCTTCTAATGGAGATCCAGGCTTGCTTGCGACAATCTGCTCATAGAGGTCTCTGATTTTCAAGCCGAAGTTTGTTTGGAAGAGACCGGTTCCATTGTTGCTACATTTGCTGACTGACTTCACCGTAGAACTTGGTGAGTTCTTCTAATCTGTCAAATTGGCCATCCATCTCCAACAGTGTCACCTTCAACAAACATGGGGAACAAGCATTAAATGAATTATGGCAGAATCTGTTGAAAAAAATCATGCTAGAGCTAGCCTTTGGATTTTTCACATTAAGTTGATGATAGTTCCTTGTTGAGAAAAATAGTTATGCAACAAAAACTTAAACCCGATTAATCTTTTACAGAGAACGGTAGTTTCTGCAGTGGCAGAAACTGATAGGAAACGGCACTATAAAACAGGAGTTTTGTAGGGACGTAGTGATAGGAAATTTCTTGTATGCTTAAGAATTAAGATCAAATTTTAGGCCTCGCATTGGTTCTCTAAGATCAACATGTGAAGTTTTTTGTCTGCATAACTATGTATAGATCAACAATGGATAGAGTATTTTGGTATGCATAACTAATAGAAATGAAGAAAATGCAGCCACAAGAAGGAATTTCCGTATGTGCAAGAATTTTCGTATTTGTTGTCTATCTCTTATTTAAAAACATGAGTGAAATAAATCTTTTTTACCCTTCATGAACTAATGAATTTTCGTTTCTGTAGTGGACCAATTCATTAACATAACTTTGAGCCATTTTTTATTAACATAATGACCTGGGCCTTTTATTACAATCCATGCTACTGAATGAGCTAATTTAATTTTTGCCTCCTTCCGAGGGGCCTTAGCCATCAGTGAAATACCAATTTGAAAAAATAAGAATTCTAACCTTGTGTTAAGACCTACAGGCAAGCGATAATATTTCATAGACAGTTTCTATGGGGCGTAGACCTCCCAAAAGGTAACAGAGGCATGCAAAGATTTCCTTGAACTGGACAGAGATTGTCCTAACGAATTTTTTGATTCTTTTTAATTTTTTTTAAACTGTCAAATCACAATTTGTCATGTGAATGAATACAAACAAGTGCGTACGCTTAAATCTACACCAAGCACGATTGTAAAAATTTATAATCCTTGCTCGTTACAATAGTTAGTCCTCAACTTTTCTTTTTGTTGCATTTTTACAATCTTCCACTAATTACCGCTATTGATTTTTGATCAAATATTCGGTCACACTTTTAAGACTTTGTACACGCTCTTAACAGATTTTTTTGATGAAAAACTATCACAGATCATCCGTGCTAATTAATGATACACGTGCGCGCACGATGGTATTCATCGTAAATAAAGGGTTGGCGAAGCTCTTTGTACACTATAAGCGATAAATTAAGATCAGTTTTTTTTAACTAAAAATCTAATTCTGATATAGGACATGTTCAGTCATGTTTAAAATCCAATTAAAATTGAAAACATAACCATTGTTGGGTCTCACTCGTCTAATAAAAGTCAACAATAACGACTAGTTTTTCAATTTTAATATCTACTGAACACGCCCACAATTTGTAAAACATAAAACAAGATTCAAGACTAATTTGGAACGAGAGCCATCTTCTTCATCCCCATCAAATTCCCCAACAGACGGGGCAAGACAGGACGGAATATTTTGTCATCCCCACTCATCAAATTCAAATGTGATGTTTTTAGAAGCATAGACAAAGTCGTTGACATTCAAATAAAAAGGGTCGTGTGAGATTTTAACGTCTATTTGAACTGAAACTTGCATGCAAAAATATTGTAATATCTAAATCATTATGGCCACATTAAGCTTAGCCCCTATTTAGGAAAAAAAAATAAAAAATAAAAAAATCTAGGCTATTTTAGGGGGTGGGGTTAAATTACCAGTTAGAAGAAAAAGGAAAATTCAGAAGCAATATTGTAAGGCAAACTCAAATACAAAACAAAACTCTGGACCCTCGATCGATTCTGACAAACAAAACAAATAAAATAGAATAGAATCGAGAATTGTCTAACTACTACAATGCATAAACATTTCCACGGCAATAGTAGAATAATTGCTATCGTACAATCCAGTCATTTCAAAATATCTCTTCCCATCAAGAAAAAACACACATCACCGGTAAGAGAAAGGTGCACCTCAAAGAGAGATGCTGCGACTTCCTGATCCAAGTATTACTTGTTCCCTCGGAAATACATATATATTTTCTGCAAAAGAATAACTCATTAATAACAAAACACAAATCTGTGCAATAACATGAACAAATAAAGTCTGTATATCCCATTTGCTGAACAAAAATACAACTCAAGAATTCCCGAGCACCAAGCCTACCCACAGTGCACACATTTTTATGTATTTATTTATGTATCTGATTTCCCCTCTATTCAGTGTCAAAAGACTGAAATAAATAATTCATTGATACCAATTATCCCATATTCTAATCGTATGTGCAAAAAGAAGCCTCAGGATCTCATATTGTAAGACAGATGTGCAATTGTTTCCAGAACACCAAATGATTAAAGCCTCAGGATCTAAAAAAGTAATTTTTTAGTAGATTTACGAGATCATTTCTCTAACCTGAAGTACCCAAAAGCTCAGCAGTGATTCTAGGCAAAACAATGCAAATCCAATCAGGTAAAAAATCTGCATGAGAAAGCAAGGCATTGCTCATTTTCAAAATGTACATGTACGAGAAAAAGATGAAAACAAACAACGAAGATTATGTTTGAACCAAGTTAGAAAGCAACCAAAACCAAAAGAAACAAGTTCCACCAGATAATAATATCAGTCACAAACATAATTTGAATAATTTTCCTACGGAACTTATCACAATCATAAAGGCCTCCACAGAATTTCTATACTCTCTCTCCAATTAAAAGCATCTCCAAGTGACTATTTATCTATAAAGAGAATATTATGCATTATAGCGAGTATCTCCAACAATTTTGGCTCTTCATTTTAACATTTATCAATTTCTCCTGATATTTTATTTAACATGATTTTTTATGTGTTAATGGTCAATCAATTTAAATGTGGTTTGAATAGTTTAAGAAATTGATTATTGAAATCCGTGATTTATTAAATGCAATCGTTATACATTAAGAATAGAGAGAGTGTTTGGCTCTCTAAATTTGAAGAATTAAACCCACTTTCTACTTCAAAAAATTAAAATAAAAAGTCTCTTCAAGTTTATTTTTAAGCATTAGGCCTTTATAAAGAGCATTTTGTATTTAGAAAATCTCTTGGAGATTATCTAAATAGCTTCAATATAGAAATCATCAAAATTTCTTCCGAAGCCATTACTTCACCTTTACTATTTAACATGTACACATTCTAGCGACGATGTAACCAATACCAGAACATGTTTTTTCCTGCGTATCATCCCCAATCAACTAATCCAAAAAAAAAGGTTCAATTGATACCAAAAAGACAGCATTGGAAAAATAAGAAATGAAGTTTTCCCAGCTGATGGTTAAGCCCATGTCCACATTATATGCCTAGCAACAGCAAGCACTAAAAACCACTTGTTTATTGTTTAACAAAGAAAAGCACTGTAGGCCTAGCTGTTTAGATACGTCTTCGCTCATTGGAACCATACAAGGGAGAATGAAACCAGAGGGATAAAAAATCTAAGGTTTGGCTTTAATTTGCTGGTGAAAGTGCTTGTAAATAGCAGGAAACCTACGTCTACACTCTCCCATCCCATCCCATCCCCAACCTGAAAATGTCAAAAGAGAAAAGAACCATAATCATCACAGGATTTCGAAAATACAGGCAACAGAAATCAAATTCATCACCACTGTTGACTAAGCCAATAGAGTAACCAACATTTTCAGGACCATGTCCATCATATGTATTAAAGGAGACATTTTATATAGGCCGTTCAATTGCAAATTGCAACAAGCACAAACACAAGCATGGGCATACAACTTACCCCCACCAAGACATGGTCAGAAAAGACATCAATCGCAGCAAGGATACCCCTGACATCAGGAAAAGGAAAATAGAAGACATTAGTCATGAAAAACAAGAAGTGCAAACCGAATCCTGCATCCCAGGACTTCCAACTAATTAAATTAGCGGAGTTAATCCTATGCTGCAAGTCCTCCTAAAACAAGCTAATATATTCAACGCTTAGACTTATTTACAAATAATAACAATAAACTGCTTCCTTTACAACAACTAAATGTCTTGCATCTTTTGCCTACCCAGTTATCATTTAGGAAACAAGAGACTAGCATAAGAGATTGTCACGGACAAAATGATATTAACCATTCTACTAATAGAATAGGAAAGTAAATACAACAGTGTGCAGGTTCTGTAATTCATAAGAGACTATATGAGAGATTTGCACAGCCAAAATTATATCAACCATTGAACTAAGTAGAATAAGACAGTAAATACAACAGTGCACAAACTTTGTAATTCAGAAGAAACCAAGAAGACCCATAAAATTCATTTTTCCAGGTTAAGAAGATGGAGGAAGAATCTCACGTTAACGATTTCCCATGAAAGACAATTGGAGGTGCAATTGCAGCAAATATGCAAAAACCAATGTGGAGCTGCATGGTGCAAATTAAATCAAAGATATCAGAAAAGATTTAGAAATTTTTATATAGCAAAAATGTACATGCCAACAAACAGAACATACCAAGTAGAAAAGGAAAAACCAGCTAAATTTAAGTGCACTGTCAGTCCTGAACTCAGAATCAGTAAAAGAGAGCCGTTATTCCATGATAATAGGAATCACCATAAAGTGAAATAAGGAGATTTCAAGTACCTCATTGCACGATACAAAGGCCTGTACCATAGAACATATGAAAGGGGGCATCCCATAAGAGCATAGATTATTGCAAGGAAAAAAATCTTGACCCCTAGGGATAGTAATACCGCACTATTAGCACAGTAACAAAGTCCAGTAATTATTTGACTTAATACACCAGAAGATCTAAATGCAATGATGTGAAATGAAAGAACAAGCAGAAACTTACCACCGCCTCTTATCCAGCACACAGTGATGGCAACAACATTGAAGACAAGGCAAAGAACGATGCCTGTATAAATTTCATAGGATGAAGCAAAATCATAACATTCAGGCACTAGTATTTGTGACAAACCACAGATCAAAAGTCTCACATACTCTCATGGACAAATATAAGGCAATTTTTAAAAAGTTAATAAGAAAATAAGTTAACAAGTAAACTCAGTTAGCTATGTCAACGAGCCAAGCCCAAGCCGGGAAAAAAAAAGCTCGAGCCGAGCCCGAGCTTTTTTTGGCTCGAGCCGAGCCGAGCTGAGACGGGCCAAAAAAAAAGAGGCTCGGCCCGATTAGGGCTTAGAACCGACTACAATTTCAGATGTTGAAAAACATATGTCGATATTATACTCAATTTGAGACTCGTGCTAAATAACATAATTTGGCTTAAGTAGAAATAATTTTGGACGAGT
>CAIGRO010250942.1:2356-27549 GCA_903798355.1 Fraxinus baroniana
AAAAAAAAAAAAAAAAAAAAAAAAAAGGCAAGCTTTATGTTGGATCAAGTTCGGAATCGTATTGGAAGAACTTAATTCAAGCAATGAAGGAGGAAACCTTGTCAGACACTATGCGATCGCATAATTGTAATTAGCATGCCTATTTACCGTGAGCAGAAGGGAAGCTTATGGGATGTCTATGCGACTGCATAAATTTGTACTATGCGGTCGCATAGAGCAAAATCTCGACAGAAGATTTTTTTTTTTTTTTTTTGAGTTTTTTCTTATTTCACTAGAATTCTAATTTATTGCAATCTTTTGTTAATTTAGTAAGCTAATTCCAGTACAATTAGGGTTTTAGGATTGTCCTATAAATACTTGGTTATTATTCATTGTAAACACATTTTGACAAATTTATTACTGAGATATATTTGAGAGGCTATTGTGCTTTTCAAACCTTTTTTTTCTTAGAATATTCTAAACTTATCAAGAGGATTCTTGTGGTATTCAACTCTGAGTGCGGATCACGTGTTATGTAATCAAAAGGTCATGCAAACCTCTTTTTTGTTTGGTTACTTGGTTCGTTGATTCTTGGTTCAAACTTAAAATCAGGATTATTATTTGGGCTTTCTTGGGATCTTCAATCTTGTAGTGGGTTGCGTAGTGTTCGTTGCTACATGGTTCTCATCAATCTTTGAATTGAGGTAGTTGGATAGGGCTAGAGTCCTTGGTTAAATTAGTTAAAGTCTTTGAGTTTGATGAAGGATAATACTTGAGGACACAACGACGACTAGGGTCGTAGATCCTCGAGGACATATCTCGAGGACCATTGTCATCAAACCAACCAAAAATAATGGTGCATGTGCTCAAGCACATTGGCCTGCCCTAGTATAAAAGCGTGTTCCATAGAGTGGACGGAGCTCGAGTTAATGAATGCTTGAGCACAATTATAACCATATCACTGGCCCCTATACAACCTGCTCGAGATTCGAGGATAGGTGCAGTATCGTCGGAATACTCAACGCCATATTATTGCCCATATTCTTCAACATCCTTGAGGGCTTACATCACGATGATGTAAGCCCTAGGTGAAAAATGGAGGTTAAAACTTGTGCCTTGGATGAGCGACACATGGCATGATCCAAGGGTTAAGGAGGCGACTCTTGGCCTTCCCCATGGAGGGCTATAAATACTTCATTTTCCCTTCATTTTTCACCTTTTGACTCTCAGTAACTCCTTTAGCCCTCCTCGAGATCGAGTTTTAAGGTAAGAGCTCGAGAACTTAAGTTGTTTCTTTAGGATAGTTTTCCTTTGGAATAAGATGTTTAGTAGTGAGAGTGATAGCTCACTTCATCCTCAGGAACAACACCCGAGGAACAGGGAAGATCCATTATTCATATGGTTATTCCCATAGATGTTCAGCATCGAGCTCAGGAAAACTCGATCCCTTTCACGTATCCCGACACCTATGTAAGTTTAAGGAGCATTTAGTAGTTTAGAGTGCTCGAAAATATGGGATAATGCCAGGTTGTAACATTAGGTCGCTCGAGCATGGGGATAGGATAGTTATGGCTCGAGAAGGGAAGTTTGTAATTTTTTAAGATTCTCTAAATGGGAGATTTTGGTGGCCCATGCATCCCTTTTTCGTAGCCTTGTTGGTCGAGTATAACATGTGCCTGGGGCAACTAGTGCCGAACGAGTGGATGATGCTAACCTATTTTTTCATTGCTTGTAGATACCTAGGCATTACACCCTACGTCGACCTCTGTAGGATGGTCTTCAATTTAAAACAACTTCCTCAGTATACCTGCTTTGCCTGCCTTTCATCCCGATGAGGGTTTAGGATCCCGAAGATACTTAGTTTATTGAAAAGATGGAAAGAGAAGTGGTTTTATGTTATACCTTGAGATACAGACCTTCCATTTAGTCCTCAAGGGGTTTCCAGACACGTCGAGCTTCTATGAGGGTCAGCCTATTTCGAGTCTTTAGAGAGGGATAAGCATATGTTGGAGAATCTCGAGCCTTTTTTTTATAACATAGATGACATCCTTGGTGATGACATCCTCGATTTGGCAGAGATAAAAGGCCTCTAGGGTAGGACTTGAACCTTATTATGTTAATTTTTACACTTATAACATCGTGCTCATGCTAATGTCTTGTGGATTTGTACAGGAATGACGTTCGACCCAACTGTTCTTCGTCAAGCCATTGGGAAGAAGAGCAAGGCCTATCAAGCCCAGGCTCCAAGGCAAAAGAAAGAAAGAAAAAGACCTCGAGATGTGAGATACGAGCACTCTGTGAGTGGTCCCGACGAGTCATCAATAGCAAGAGTAACATCATCGGGCATGGAAAAGAATGTGCTTGCTCGACCCACTCCTCAAGGTACTCCTCGGGGAACCCCACCACCTCTAGTCGCGCCTATCATTATGGGTCTCGAGGACGAGGAAATCCTACAATGGTCCGAAAATCCCAAGAACTACGAGATATGCCATCTTGTCCCGAGCATCATAGACAAATATCGAGGGGATTTGGGGCTTGATGGAGGTGTAAAAATGGTCGAGAGTTTGCTGACCAAGGTGAGCTCGAGAAATCTTTTGGGACTCATCTCGATGAGTAGCTTATGTTCGTAAATTTCAGGCCTTAAGCATTGTTTGGGGTCTTTCCTTGAAAGGGACAGATGAGTCCCAAAAGATGCCTGGCCTTCTCGAGGAGATAAGGATTTCTGATTTGGAGGCTAAGCATGCCCTTTTTGTAGAGGAACGTGATGAAGCCTAGAACGAGCTTCTTAAAGCTCGAGATGAGATCAAGGTTTACCGCAATAGGGCTTAGGAATTGAATCTCAAGTTGGAGTGAACCCAAAAAGACTTTGAAGAAAAGTTCATTGAAGCTCGAGATGTTGCTATCGAGGACCTTAAGCTGTCTGAGGAGTTCAATGCGCTAAAGGATGAGTACGCATTGGGCTCGTACTTTCACACCTTGAAGGAGGCTCAAGCATTTATGTGTTCAAGGCCTGAAGCTAAGCTTGAGGACTTGAAGGACATTTCTGAAGTTGTTGAGGACCTCGAGCTTTTGGAGTCCGAAGAGGCGACAGATGGTCAAGACATTGATGTCGAGGGCGATGACGTGGATACGGACAACCCTGGGGGCTCAGGATTTTAGATTAGCATTCGTAATTTCATGTATATTGCTCGATATGGGCCCAAAGTAATGATATTTTTTTTGTAATTGCCAAGTTAATTGCTCGATCATTTGCTTTATGTTAATTACTCGACCATTTACAACTCGAAGCTCTTCAAAATATGGAGAACTATTAAATTACGTTGATCGCGCAATAAACTTGACATGTTTAAAACAATACAAATCGAGCAACAAGAGTTAAGAACTTTAGTACAAGTTATAAACTTGATGACTTTGCAGAGTTCGAGTGATTTCAAAGATCGTTATGAGCAAGGTAGATGAACATTTAAACTAGACCAATTATAAGATCGACTAGCATATGAAGCTCGAGCAAGTCTTAAGCTTTTCGCCTTAGGGGTTTGCTCAAGAATTATTCCATTTTCTCGAGGATTATGTGCTCGAACACTCTTTTATTTGGCTAATTGACATAGGGTTTTGCTCGAGAGTTATGGCTCGAGCATTCTTCATTGGGCTTACCAATATTGGGATTTGCTCAAATAAGAGCCTACTCGTGATGGGTCTTTGATGTGCATGTTCGTGACTGGTCTTTGATTGCCTACTTATGATAGGTCTTAAAGGCACATGCTTGTGGCATGTCTTCGGGGTAAACACTTGAAAAAAAATTCATTGAGTCATTCCCAACTACTACTTTATATAAACTTTCGTATGCCCAAAAATAGGTATAGGCTCGCAGGCTTTGACAAATGAACTACTAAAAGAAAAATGAGCAGGGCACGCAAGTCCGATCAAAAATTAAACTAACTAAAAACAAGCGAAAATTGCATAGGGCATGCAAGCCCAAAACATAAAAGTAAAATTAACTAAACCAAATAGACAGGGTAATGACTACTATTTGTAATAAATTCTAAGGTTGTCGGCATTCCAAGGCCTTGGTAACGGTTTTCCAGACATATCCCTCAAACTATATACTCCTCCTCGAACTTGTCTAATAACTTCATAGGGCCATTCCTATGTCGGGCCAAGTTTATCTAGGGCATGATCGGCAGCTTCAGCCCTTCTGAGCACTAGGTCTCCAACCATGAATCTTTTGGGTCTGACCTTGCTATTAAAATATTTTGCTACCCTATTCTAATAGGAGGCAACTTGTGGTGCAGCCTGTTTGTGTGCATCCTCAAGAAGGTTGAGATATTTCATAGTGTGGTCCCGATACTTTGCTCCAAACGCCTCAATGTGGGAAGGCTAACCTCGATTGGAATAATCGCCTCCAACCCAAAAGCTAACATGAATGGGGTCTCAATTTTTTTATGCGAAGTCCTGTAAGTCCTTAATATAGAAGGTAACTCACCGAGCCAGTTACCACGAGCACCTTCAATCCTTGTGCGAAGGTCTTACAATATAATTCGGTTAGTCACTTCATACGGGCCATTGCTCTGAGGGTGTGAGCCTGATGTTAGGCTCCCAAGGTTGGTGTAAAAAATCTTGAATTGTGTATTATCAAATTGCCTCCCATTATCAGTTATGAGCACTTTAGGTGTCCTGAACCTGTATACAAACTTCTAGATGAATAACCTTAGCTTGGGCTCAGAGATAGTTGCTAGAGGTTTTGCTTCTACCCACTTTGTAAAGTACTCTATAGCCACCCTCGTGAACTTTAGTTGTTATCTTGCTATTGGAAAAGGCCCGAGGATGTCAACGCCCCGCTGTTCGAAAGGGGCTGAATAGTGTATGGGAGTAAGCTCTTCCGCGGGAGTATAAATGATGTTCCCAAACCTCTAGCACTTATCACATCTCCTCACATAGTCTGAGACATCTTTCTTAATGGTCGGCCAATAATATCTGTACCTTAGAAGCTTAAAGGCCAGGGCTCGTGCTCATTGATGATTTCCACATACTCCTTCGTGAACTTCTACCAAGGGCCTATGTTGATTTTGTGGGCCTGAGACATTTGAGATATGGAAGGGTAAAGCTTCTGCGGAATATGGCTCATTAGATCATGCAGTACCTTAGTGCTCTTGATCAGACGCAACTAACTTCTTTTGGATCCTCGGGGAGGTTTCCATTAGTTATGAATTCAACTATAGGGTCCATCCATGATAGCTCATTATCAATGTCCGTGACATTTAGTTCCTGAGCTATGCTTAGTTCCCTCACAACTTTGAACTGTCTTGTCAAATCCATCTACTCCCATGAAAATGAGTATTGACAATGTATCCGCCTTACCATTATCAACTCGAGCAATCTTAGAATTTCGCAATCCTTGAGTCATCTATGAAGATCATGCACTTTCAACCAGTACATGCTCGTTTTTTCATCATTTCTTTCAAATGATCCTTCAATTTGCCCAACCACCAGTTATAAATCGCTAAAGAGCTTGACGTGTTAATTCCCAAGCTATTAGTAATTTCAAGAGCAATGACAACAACCTCATATTCCGCCTCATTGTTAGTAGCTTCAAATTCGAATATGAGTGTACACTAAATTTTGGTTCGTTTATCTGGGCTGCCAATTATGATCCTAGTACCCGAGCCCAAGGAGTTTGATACCCCATCAACAAATATTTCCCAGGTGTTCACCATAGTAGTCGAGATATCCCCTGGCCCCCGAGGCCTCGGGGTGAGCTCTACTATGAAGTCCGCTTATACCTGTCCTTTGATAGAAGATCGGAGCTTGAACTCTATATCAAATTCACCAAACTCAATTGACCACTTCAACAATATTCTTTAAACATCCAGTTTTTGAAGTATATGCCTGAACGGCAAGTCTGTAAGCACCACAATTGAATGTGACTGAAAATACTGTCGTAGTTTTCGTGCCGCCATGACCAGGGCAAGGGCAAGTTGTTATGTCAATGTATACCTTGTCTCTATGTCAAGCAATCTTTTCTTACATAATAGATGGCTTGTCAAGCCTTCTTCACCTCCTGGACCAGTACACCGCTCACTCCATTTTGAGATACGACTAGGTATAAATACAATGTGTCTCCGAGCTCATACTTTGTAAAAATCGGAGGAGTTGCCAATCTCTGTTTCAGTTCCTAGGGTGCTCTTTCACACTCCTCAGTCCAACTAAAACTCTAATTATCTCTAAAAACTTTGAAAAAGGGAAAACACTTGTCTGCTGCTCTAGACATGAACATGTTCAAGGCAGCGACCCGACTTGTCAACTTTTGAACTTCTTTCTTGCTCCTAGGTGATTCCATGGATACTAAGGCCCTATCTTATCTGGATTCACGTCAATCCCCTTATGTGTGATCATGAAACCCAAAAACTTTCTTCCACCCCACAACCAAACCAAGAAAACCCCCATCGACTGATCGATCAACCATCATCACCCAAGCACATGTTGTTGCACATTTATTCTTTATAGCCTCTTCCAAATCCTTTCTTCCAGCTTTGAGTAATTTTTCATTTGTCCAAAACATTGACAGCTTTCGTGATTTCTTCATAAACTCCATTATCTCCACGTTTAATTCTGCGTCTCCATCACTCTCTTTACGCCAAATGCACCTAGAACTCCCGTTACTACCTTCAAATTTCTTCAAGCTTTTCACTTCAAGAAACCACATAGAATGGCTTAAAAATATCCTTCTTTGGTACCTTTGTTGCCTAATTTTGAGGTTTTATACACAAAATTGAGAAGAGGTAACTAGATAATTCAAATGCCACAAATGGTGGTAGATTTTGTAATGTGGGCATAAGTTGTGATGGGGGTAAACATCGTTCAAAATTTTATTTGAACACTGTATATATTTGTGTGCAAAAAGGGAAAGTAAAGAGGTAGAGTGCAAATAATTGGAGGAAGAGCGAGAAATCGTTGATGCAAAATGTCAGCACCATCACAAACCATCGACATCATCTGGTTGGCAACGATGGCTAATTGGTTAACCGATGGTGGTGGGTTTTCTTATTTTAGTCGTGGGGGTGGGGTGTTGGGAAAGAAAGGGAAGAAGGTTTCAGTTTTCCTTCTTTTTTTATTTAATTACATTAATTTTTTAATGTGGTAACTATTTTGCCCTATTTGAAATTGTTAAAATAGGGTCAAACTTAATTTGTAGTGAACTAAAAAAAATGGATTCCATTCATTTACTTTCAGTAGCATGCAATTAAAAAGGTTTGAGATCATGCTTAGAGATGGCAAAAAAGTCGTTCAACTCGATACACGTGGGGTCCCACCCCGAATAGGGTAGGAATTACCCACCTAACCGGGTGATATGGTTATAATCGTGCTCGAGCATTCATTAACTCGAGCTTCGTCTACCCTATGGAATACGCCGTTTATCCTCAAGCAGGCATATGCGCCAATGCTCGAGCACATGCACCATTACTTTTGGATGGTTTGATGACAATGGTCCTCGAGATATGTCCTCAAGGATCTATCCCAATCGTTGTTGTGTCCTCAAGTATCATCCTTTATCAAACTCAAAGACTTTTAACTAATTTAACCAAGGACTCTAGCCCTATACAACTACCTCAATTCAAGGATCCTAGGTTAGGAAGGAGTTTACCTAGGGAAACACTACAAGTATGGTAGGGTTAGACTTCTGATTACAATACAACATTTATCCCAATAATAATTTCTAAAAGGATGACGACTCCTAGTAAGAGTGCACTACTACTTAGCTCTATAAATATGGGACCTTGAGTCATTATTCAGGTGCCTTTTTACATATAATTTTCAGCACTTAAGCTTATTCGCATCCTCTTTCTGACTTAAGCATTGGAGGGGTGATGATGATATTCCTCGATATCTTTGTTTTAAGTATCGAAAGATCACGTTCGTGCTCAATCTTAGTTGTCAAGCTCGAAATTCGACATGTGGGATTTTTGGTAGCATCATTAGCGCTGTCTGTGGAAAATGCTACCAAAAGTCATGGTGAATACATGTTCAGGTCTTCCTTTGCCAAGCTCGTCCACTCCAGACCAGCCCCCTATTATGGAGCCCCCAATCCATCAAGAAAAGTCATCAGCAGTACTAGTTCCTCAACCAGTAGTGGTTACCGTTGGAGCTTTTGAAAAACTTCGTCAGCAAGTTGCGACGCTGACTCAACTACTGAGCCAACGAAATAATCCCCGGGCTCTAGCACCAGCACCTTCATTGGCCCAATTGGAAGGTTTCATGAATTATGTTTGATATCAAGATACCCGTGATGCCTATGAAAATGATGGATCTAGGGCCTCGGGCATACCCGCAATAGCCTTGGCCTCAAGATTGGTTACTATGGACTCAGGTGAACTTTCTCAGATCATACAAGATGAGATTATGGCTGGACTACAACAAAATACCAAGGGAACGATAGTGTTCATCCCTAACACACCGTTTACACCATAAGTTTTTTCATATTCCCCCACATAAAGGAGTATCATGGGACCATTGACCCAATCAACGATCTTAATGTGTACACAAATGTCATGAACCTACAGGTTATACCATATCCAGTAATGTACAAGGCCTTTTATCAAATATTAACCAATGCCACCAGGGATTGGTTCTCCACATTGGAGCCTAACTCTATAGCATCATTCTCAGATCTTGCTAATAAGTTCGCCGCCTTCTTCGTAAGTAGTAAGCGCATCGAAAAAATAGCAACCACCCTTATGCAGCTATACCAGGGTCCCAATGAGACCTTACGTAACTTCATGACGAGATTTAATAAAAGAAAGATTACAGATACCTGACCTTTACATTACAGCTGTTGTTTAGGCTTTAACATATGCAGTAAGGTGTGTGGCCTTCAGGATGTCTTTATCTAAGACGCCATCGAAATCAGTTACCGAACTCCTCACCCGAGGTAAAAAGTACATCAATAAGGAGGAGGCAATGAAGGCTAATCCGAGCTCTGAGAAGTCCCAACTTAAGAGGCCACACGAGCCAAACTTGCGACAAGATCATTATCGAGGCAAACAGAAGCAGGAAGGACCACCTAGGTTGTTCACCCGTCTGAATACCTCTAGGTCCAACATATTGATGGAGATAAGAGATATAAAGAAACTTAAATGGCCTCCAAGATTAGGATCTCCCCCGGAGACCAAAGATAAAAGCAAATACTGTAACTTCCATATGGATCATGGGCACACAACTAAGGAGTGTATAACATTACATCGAGATATTGAGGCACTAGTTAAAAGAGGGTTCTTGAAGACATATGTTGGGCACGATAAACGTCTAAGGAATGATCTTAACAAAGGAAGGACCTCAGGCTCAGGAGGAAGCAAAAAAACCCACGGCTGGTACAATCAATATCATAGTTAGGGAAATAGCGTCGAGAGGAGATTCAAATAGTGGACGGAAGCAATATGCTTGCCAATACGGTTCGGCCCAGGAGACCACTCTTTACAACATGAAAGATATTACCTTTGGGTCAAAGGATTTGGAAAGCATAACATCTCCTCATGACGATGCCTTAGTCATATCTGTTATAATAGCTAACTTTGAAGTCAGAAATATACTTGTAGACAATAGGAGTACAGTCAATGTATTGTCTCAGAATGCTTACGAGAAGATGGGAATTTCTACTAGCCAACTCAAGATGGTCAAGATCCTACTCCAAGGATTTGGGGGGTAGAACAATCATTCCGGAAAAAGTTATCGACCTTTCCCTAACTTTGGGCTCAGACCAGAGGCAGGTAACAGAGATTACACCTTTCTATGTAGTCCGAACCTCCGTCGCATACAATGACATCATCGAAAGATCGCTACTCAACAAGATCAGAGCCATAGTATCTACCTTTCACCTTGCTATGAACTTTCTGACAAGTTAGGAACTGTGCATGGGGATCAAACAACAGCGAGGAAGTGTTATGTTACCAGCATTCAAGGTTTGAGTACTAACTTTATGCAGTTGTCCACACTGAGCTTGATCTTGAGCACTAGGAGAGACTTGTCCTAGTGGAAGATTTAGTAGAGGTTGAGCTCGAGCACGACAAAAAAGTAACCATCGATCGGGATCTTGACGCCCCTTTCAAGGATGAACTCATCAAGTGCTTATCCCACAACATTGATGTATGCATGGAAGGTTGAAGACACTTATGGGATAGATCCCAATGTCATGGTTTATAGACTCAACGTAAGGCCTGGGGCAAAGCCAGTAAAATAAAGAGAGAGAAAATTTGCGTCGAAAGACGGGAGGTAATACGCTGGGAGATTAATAAACTTCGTCAATGCTCAATTCATCAGGGAGGTTCAATATCCAGATTGACTCGTCAATGTTGTTCTTGTCAAGAAGACTAATGTCAAGTATAGGGTATGTATTGACTTCACATATCTCAACAAGGCATGCCCAAAAGATAGTTATCCCCTGCCTCAAATTGATAACTTGGTGGACAGTACCCCGGGCCACAAGTTGTACAACTTTCTTAATACATTCTCGGGCTATCACCAAATTCTTATGGCTGAATAAGATCAAAAGAAGACGTCTTTCATAGCTGACTCCGACATATATTGCTACATGGTCATGCCATTCGGTTTGAAGAATACAGGGGCAACATATCAAAGGCTCATCAACAAAATCTTTGTTGATCTAATTGGGAAGAACATTGAAGCCTATGTTGATGATATGGTGGTCTAGAGTAAGCAGTGAATGAGCATATCACCGACCTTGAGGAGGTGTTCTCTACAATTCGAAGATATAAGATGAATTTAAACTCAGCGGAGTGTGCCTTTGGGGAAGAAGGTTCAGTTTTTCTTTTTTTCTAATTATTTATTTTAATTATTTAATATGGTAGATATAAAATTACTATTTTGCCATATTTGAAATTGTTAAAAATATGATTAAACTTAATTTTCGAGACAAATAATGAAGAAATGGATGGATTCTAATCATTTTCATCCAGTCATACGCACTTAAAAGATTTGGGATCATGGGTGCTACAAATGAACGGTTATAGTAAAATTTGCGAAAAATTGAGAAGTTAGAGATCGAATTATTCCAAAAATATATGAATACTCTCCAAATGAAGAAAATTAAATCCACCATATATTTTACGAAGTTAAATTAAAAAGTTTGTTGGAACTTAATTTCAGGATGTGATGACAATTTAAAATAAATGGCAGTTTACTTTTCAAAATTCCCTTGAATACTACATACATTATTGTTCCAAGTTATCCACTTTGATTTGAGCACAAAAGCTCTCCTTGAAACCAATAGCTCTCTCGGTGCATACTCCACTTTCTCACCATCACTAGCATTCTCCAACTCGGGCATGTCATTATAATTACCATCACTATCACTTACCACTTCTTAATTGTCACGCAGTATCATCACCTTTTTATTTGGGTATTGAGATGCAATGTGTTCCGATTCCAAACACCTAAAGCATTTGATATCCCGACTCTTAGAAGGTTGGGAATCCGTCTTGAGTGTAATTTTGCTAGCAACTTCCCTCTTCCTTCGAGGCTCAGTTCTACTCTTTGATGTAGCTCCATTACCTCTTTGTTATCCCACTTCGATTTCCAAGAAGGATTAGAACCCGAATATCTAGTTGCCACCCTTCCTCTTCAATTGCCTCCCCACCTTCATAACTACATAAGTATGTCCTCCAATTCCACATAATATTGTAATTTCACCACATTATTTATCTCACTATTCAAACCATTCAAAAATCGGGCCACAGTGGCCTCCCGATCATCCTCGACATTTATTCTAATCATAGCAATCTCTATCTCCTTGTGATATTCCTCCACACTCATAGATCCTTGATAAAGGATTTGTAATTTTTGATAAAGATCCCTATAGTAATAATTAAGAACAAATCTCTTCCTTATGATAGCCTTCAATTCTTCCTATATCTCAATATACCTCTCATGATTCCTCCTCCTAGACGCTACTATTTGTTCTCACCAAATGATAGCATCTCATCCGAGTAGTTATGACAATCAAATAGAAGCTCTATCTTTTTCTCACACGCCAAATATTCATCCGGATCGCTCATTCCTTTGAATGAAGGAGTTGTCATTTTTATATTGCTCATATTTCTATCAACTCCATCTCCAACTCCATCTCTATCCCTTCTATCATGCATATCTCCTATATTCCTCATCCTTCCTATTTCGGCCTCCACTAATGCATCATCATCAATTCCACTACTCGCTTCATTTTCACCAAGTTCCTCTCTATGCTCCCGTCTATCTTACCTCCTTGTATTAAGAACTTCTCTAAGTTGTTCCCTATGTAAATTAGTAAACACTGTGCCTTGCCTCTCCATCCAAACTTTCTGCATATCCATTCTATCTCCCATATCCCCAAAAGACCTTTCAAATTGTCTTATCATCTCCTCCATCATGATGACTTGATTATTCTTCTCGCTTGAAGCAAAATTGTCTCTGTCAGACATCCTAAAACTATACTAATATTTTTCTCAAATGTATACACTTGTGAATCACTCAATTTAACTTTTCCTGAGTCTCACCACTTTGTCCTTTTTTCCCACTCAATGCTTCCTTGTAAGCGCTTCAAAGAACTAATTCAATCTGAATACAAACGAAAATAGGAATTTCACACTTTGAATAGAAGTACAAATTATAAATTCAAAAACTATTTTTTGAATTCGAATTGGATGCTTTTGACTTTGGAATTGATTTTTTATTTTTTATTTCTATATTTATTTTTTCTGCAATTTTCATATTTTTTCACTAAATGAGCGAGAATTCAATAAAGAGCTCAAAAGTCAAAAAGAAATTGATTTGGACACCAATATAACGCACAAGCAACTGTTAAATTCTTTTGGTATTTTAATTGGATTAAATGATTTAGAAAACGAAAACTCAAATAAAAAGTAAATGATATAACATTAAATTTTGGAGCCTAAAAATTAGGACAAACCCAATAAAGTTAAGAATCAACACTTGAAAGCTCAACCCAATAAATTATTGAACCAAAAAATCAAGACAATTGAAATCAATATATTGACCCCGTGATTACAAAACCTATAAACCTGACTTGAATTGTTGAACATTACAAGAAATCATTTCTTGATAATTTCGAGTTTAATTTAACGAATAACCGATTGAAATCAATGTCTCGCAATAATATTTCAATAATTGTGTGTTTTTTTTACCATGACTAAAAAAATTTATTTATAGGGAATCAATAAAATTCTAGATAATCTCGTAATTATGGTAAAATTTACCAAAGAGTAGAATTCTAACAAAAATAGCAAACTAGAATAAAGTCATAATTCTTTTCCAAATTTTTGAACTACGCGACCACATAGCACACTAAGGTACGGCCACATAGTAGGCTTCTTTTCTTCTCGGGCTGATTTTGAGTGTTGGATGCGGCCGCAAGCTTAATTGCACCATGCGGCCGCATGGTTGGCGAGAAGACCTTTCTCTTCATTTTCTTGAAACAATCGCACCCATCTTGTTTTTCTTCCATGCCCAACGTAAAGTCTGATGTTTTGCTCGTTGCATTCAAATTCGGTCCGTGCAACTTGAACAAGTAATCCCATGGCTTTCTTGATCTTCTTTGCTCGCGATCTCATCATTGGTCCTTCTTCCACAACCAACGGATCATTACTACCCTTCGTCTCATGGTTCTCATCAGTCTTTTATCAATAGCAAAAAAAAAAAAAATGAATAAAATAAAAAGGAAGAGTGAATAATAGTCCAAAGCAAAAAAAAAATAAAAAAAAATACATGAATCATTGTTGTGTCAGCATGTCTAATTGAGTCTCTACATCTAGATTGAACTCTAGACAACGTCAATTTCTGTTTCATTATGTCAGCTTGATAGTCCATGTCAGCATCCCCAATACTAAGATTGTTTAAAAATTGTCACATAAGTAGAAATAGACAATATTCGTTTAAAAAAAATAATATTAAAATGCAATATGATAGAGACTATTTTAAGCTGACCTGACACGAAAAAAACAAATATTGTCTAGAGCTTCGTTTCATTTCCTATTTTGCTTTTAGGCAACGCGTAACATTTAACAATGATGAGGAAGATTAGTCACCGTTTGGCTGACCTCTAAGTAGTTATGTTAGTTTGGAGAATATTAGGTGACCGAATGTGATTGAGTGATAAAATCTAAAACTAAGTTGAGATAAATTAAAATTTAGTCAACCAATTAAAATTTTGCTAAAGGTTCTTTTATTTCTTGTCTGATTTTGCCTTTTGGTGTATGCAAATGAAGCCACACACCAGTGTCGCAGCCTTTGTTTTTGCTAACTTGAGGAAATAAAGCCTCAAATGGGCTGGGCAACACAGGTGGGCGGAGCCCAATGGGGTCCAGTGTGGGCACAGGCCCACGCTGAACTTCTGGGCCCAGCCCCATGGCCCAGAAATTTGAAATTAATAGCAATAAAAACTTTTCTGAAATTAAGCACACGTTCAGAAATACTACAACTGGAGCGAGAAAAATCTGGGAAAACAAAGGTAAATATTCTCATTCATTATTAAGAGTGTGTTTGGTGCACATTATAATGAAAGAATGTATTTTTTTGAAGTGATGTGATGAGAAATATGTGATTGAAAAGAAGGAAAAGTTATTGATGTGATGGAAAATATTATTTTATTGAAGAAGTTGAAAATGAGTGGAAGAATGAGAATGAAAAAAATAATGTGGGACAAACAGGGGCTTAGTATAGGCACACATATTCTTGTAATGCTTGATGATCAACCGAAATACATTGTCACGCATTATGTATATTAAAACCTTGTTGATAGGTAAAAGGACAAGATCAAGTGGATGACGAGGGGAAAAACTTTGAACGATCTCAAACGGACTATGACCGATAGACCTATCGACCGAGTTATTGTACGCAAACTCAGCAGTAGGCAACACAAGATTCCAATTACCTGGTTTATCCGCATCTAAACGACAAAGCAAATTACCTAGACTACAGTTCACAACTTCAGTTTGACCATCGGTTTAGGGGTGGAATGTAGATGATAACTCAAGTGTTGTCCCAAATAATATCCATAGTATTTTCCAAAAGTAACTAACAAATTTAACCCGAGAACAATAATGATCGGTAGCTTATGGAGGCGAACAAGTTCCTTGCAAAACAACTTAGCAATATGGGACGCATAAGTAGATTTGGAACATGGAACGAAATGGGCTATCTTAGAGACCTATCGACAACCACAAAAATGGAGTCATGGCCTCAAGCAGTTTTAGGTAACTTGAGAACGAAATCTATTCTAATGTCGCGCCAAAAAGCATGAGGAATAGAAAGAGTATACATCCCAGTGTTTTAGCGTTGTTTCTTTCCTAATTGACACGTGCGACAATGAGAGACAATGCGAGCAATGTGAATGTTGTCTCCAAATCCGTCGTGGCCAAGTGTCACGGACCACAACTTTACTTAAGCTCCGTGACCCTATCGCAGCCGCAGTTTGCCCAACTTCGACCGCACATTGTAAATATTTTATTTCAATTGTAAAATAGTTAGAAATTAGAAAATTTTAGTATGATTCTAGAAACTTTAGACGTCTACTCTCGTCACTTGGGTTTTTGTTCCGAATGCTATTATAGGGGGTATTAGTCTTTCAAACATTTTCAAGCTTTCTAGTGTTCGTCCCCTGCACTAGCTATTGTAATTTCCTGCTTTCGATCTATTCTAATTTCTAGCTTTCAAGCAATCAATAATCAAATTTGGTTCACAGTATTTCAATTTCATGTTGCAAGCTTTCTTTAAATTGTAATCAAATTTTCTTTCGTCCCGAAACGATCAAGAGAAGGTTGAAGGTAATCTAGGGGAGCAGACTACTGCCGCACGGTGTCCCTTTATGTGTCAAGAAAAAAGGTAACCCGTGAAACCAAGTTTGGCTTCAACATAGAACCACATCCTCGCCCTTTTAAGGTGGCATGGGTTGATCGGACTTCCTTGCCCGTCACTCATCGTCGTCTTGTACCTCTTAAGTTGGGTCCATTTTATGTGGAAGATATTTATTGTGATGTGTTACTGATGTATGTCGCTCACATCCAACTAGGACGTCCTTGGCTTTACGATCATGATGTTAAGTACTTTGGGCGTGACATCACGTACGAGATTTAAAGGTTCTAAAATACATCGAAAGGGGAAATTACAACTAAAAAGGAAAACTATGATTTCCTTTTAAAAGAAGACAAAGTCAACCATATTACCAAAATCAATAAAACGAAATAACGGAAAATTATAGTCTTAATTGATGTGATTTCGTTTATGCCTAGAATAGACTTTCCATTTTGCATCACTTGCCATTAAACAAATTCTCTTAATATGATTCTTGGCAGGTTGCTTGTTATATTTTGTGTAATCAACTTAATAAATTATGTGGACCGCGGAGCAATAGCTAGCAATGGTGTCAACGGGAACCGCAAGATTTGCTCAAAAAATGGCCAATGCTCACCAGGCACTGGAATTCAGTAAGTTCAATGTCAGCAATTGATCACTATCTCTTATGCTGTACTTTGTTCATGGAGTATTCTCCTTTCTTTATATATAACCCAAACCCTTGATAATTGTATTTTTTACGCACTCTTAATTGTTATCCTGAAGATTTTGAACTGTCCTTAATTTCCATATAGCCCATTTACACATTTTTAAAGACGTTAAAACTTCTAAAATCTCAAAGGGGAGGCAATGCAATCCATTTTCTTTAACTTCTACTTCCTTCCCACTTTTCACTCCCAAGTGCAGAGAGAAATCTATGTTCATCCTCTTCAATCTTAGAAAAGCAAGAGAAAACAGAAAGCAAAAACAAGAAAACAAATAACCCCTCAAGAATGAAAGAGTTTTGGATTTGGCCCATTTCTAACTAGAAAATGTCTTTTTAGCCGTTAAACAGGGCATTATTTGGCTATCCATTTTAATCAGCCCTCGCCCTATGAGTTTCTGCAATGCTGTGTGAGAATTTGTTGATGCTTATATAACAATATTGTCAATACACATTCTAATTCTTCTTCAGTAACGTGTACATTTAGACTAACTACCAAATGGATAACTCTGTATATACTTTGCCTTGTTTCATAAACTCCTTTCTATGCAGGGGTGATTTTGACCTAAATAATTTTAAGGATGGAGTTGTATCATCTACTTTCATGGTTGGACTCCTTGTAGCATCTCCAATCTTTGCATCTCTAACTAAGAGGTAATCACTTTGTGTTGTGATTGTTTCTAACCTTCACTATTATTTTGATAGAACTTGAACACTCTGTGAGAACAAGATATTGATGAATCCGGAAAATATTAATCTGAAAATGATATTCGTGTTGTTGAAGAAAATGTGAAAGGGTTATCATGAAGAAAACTGCTGACATTGAATTTGTTGGAGTTGTCCTGTCAAAATTGTACAAGAACAAATTATACTTCCATATTTTCCTTGGTGCATTTTAATGTTATTGATGTCATAACAATGACATTGCAGAAAAATAAAATGACAATGAATTATGTCCTGTCAAGCCTACATTGTTGAAGTTCTTTCCAGCTACTATGTAAATTATTGAAATTTTCCAAAATGTGTCGTGAACATATTTTCAGAAACACTCCATGTCATGTGAGATTTGGTAGCTTGATCTTTTGAATATTCTTATACAATCAATATGTGTAGGATGTCGATTTTGAAAGAGCTACTCTGTCTAACAGAATGGGTTTCTACCTATCTACAGCTAGCAAATTATAGCTCATGCACTTGAATTTCGTAGGGTCAATCCATTTAGGCTTATTGGAGTTGGTTTGTCCGTCTGGACGATTGCTGCTGCTGGTTGTGGTTTTTCGAAAGACTTTTGGTCCATTGCAATTTTTCGCATGTGAGTCAAATTCTCTTAATTATTTAAAGGTAGTTTGCCATACCTGTTTTATGTTTTATTTGGCTTTTTTTATTAGGCTAGTGGGTGTCGGCGAGGCTTCTTTTATTAGTCTTGCAGCTCCATTCATCGATGATAATGCCCCACCTGCTAAGGTTTGTTGTTTCAAGCAACGAGCCATTGCATAAGATTCACCCTTCTTTGCATATGAAATTATTTTCTAACTTTATATGTTTGTTTCAATAGTGCCTTTTGAAATTATTTGAAATATACACCTTCATTATAGTAGAGGGTAATTTCCTCAAGACATGTAGGTTAGTCAAACTCACAAACTGAACATCAACATGTATGTTCGTCTTATTATGAAATAAGTGTGGATTATCATGTTATACTTTTGGGATCTAGAATGATGCAAGTATTTTGAAGAAAATAGCAGATATATAGTAGTTATGAGACACTTGTAGTCTATCACAGTGTACATTATGCTTTGATTTGTGCCAAGAGCTAATTTTATTTCTCTGAACTTGTGGAAATTGAGATTGGAGTAATCATGTGGGTTTAATCAATATTACAATTTGCTTATTTCCTGTCCCGAGGCCCATATATTTTCTGTCTCATCTTTTGCACCTGAACTTTACATTTGATAATATGGTCTTTTCTTTTGTCAGAAAACATTGTGGCTGGGAGCATTTTACATGTGTATACCGATGGGTGTTGCAGTTGGTTACGTTTATGGTGGACTGGTATGCATATTCTTAATAACTATTTTGTATGCTTTGAAAATTTTAATGTTTCATAAGCAAATGTTTTCTTACAACTTTCTTTCTTAGTTTACGTTTTTATTACCTATTCCATTTGAGAAATATCTTATAGCCTTTTCCTCGCGTGTAATAAATATTCTCATTGTTTCTTTGCTTGTAGGTTGGGGGTTACAAGTGGCGTTTGGCATTTTGGGTGGAGGCCACTTTGATGCTTCCTTTTGCTATATTAGGCTTTGTGATGAAACCTTTGCAGTTGAAAGGTCCACGTGAAGATATAATTGCTTTTATCTCATTTTCGTTCCCCAGACATTTCCTAAATACTTCGTTCCTACAGGTTTCTCCCCTGTTGGATTTAAAAAAGCATTGGTATCTGCAGAAAATGGGTCAGAAAATCAAGGTGCTGGATCTTACTATTAACAGGAATTAAAACTGCTTGGAAAGCACTTTATCAATCTTTTGTTTGTGTAATAATTGCAAAATGGGACATTTTTTATATTTATTACAGATGTATCAATTACCAGATGTACAATTTGATTCTTATGTGTTAGTAAATGGGTTGTTTTTAGAGGACTAGTGATGCCATGTGTTTGAGTGGGATTCGTTTGAAGAATTTGACAAAAGGTTAGTTTTACAGCAAAATGTCAACAGTCGAATATAACTTCTTTGACAAAATGAATAACAAATGTGAGGCTTACTGTATGTACGCACCATGTTTTAGCAGGGGCAGTCTTCTTATTTTTCTATTCTTCTTGTAGTTTTATTATTTTAAAAGATATATCTTGTACGTGTCATATTAATTAATAACAAGTAATTTTGAATGGTGAAGGAGGTGAACTGTCCACAAGAGAGGCGGTTGCTGATCAAAGTTCAAAACCTTTAAGGCGAGAGCTCATTTTACATTATTTGAGATTCTAGAGATAGCAGTTCGGATCTTCCCAGCTAAATATCTTGTCTATGTAGTAGGGTGTATGGCTGATATTATGTGTGTTCTTTTCCAGAGTTCAAATGGATTTTTTAAATAGCAAATCTTACATCTTTTTCAGGTCAGTGGATGCAAGTGATGCATGTATCGTCATAAGATTTTTGAAGGATATGAAGATTCTTTTGCTTGATAAAGTTTTTGTTGTGAATGTTTTAGGTATGTCCTTCACTCTGCCAGAACTACAAAACTCGTCCATTAGTTTCGTCCTATGAATATTATCAGGAGTGTTGATGTACCATCTCCTCTACTTTCTGGCCTTTCAAATATGTTTGGCTCTTCTTTAAAGAAGTAAAATTTGCTTTAAGCTTCCCTTTTCCCAGCATAATTTCAAGAATACTTTTCTAGAAATTACATCTTAAGATACTTATACTTTCTAGAAAAGTATCTTTTAATCTTAAACCAACATGCTTATTGTTGAACAACTAGCTATAAGTGTCAAGATAATGGTTAACTGACTTGATGGAAAACCTGCTTCTGCGTGTCGTGGATGTAACCACTAAAATAAGCGTGTTTTACTTGCTATTATTCAAACAGTTTTGACTTTTTAATATATCTGGACATTGCAGGTTATATTGCCTATAATTTCGTCGTAGGTGCATATTCCTATTGGGGACCCAAGGCGGGTTACAATATATATCACATGGTAAGCTCTTAATGGCATTCAAAAAAAATTTACAACTCAATTCTCCATCTTCTAGTCCGTTGAAATTGGACTTTGACGTAATCTAAAAATTGAAAACTGTTCTTTTCCAGAAAAATGCAGATTATACTTTTGGAGCGATTACAGTAGTTTGCGGAATATTGGGATCACTAGCAGGTGGTTTTGCTCTTGATTATATGACGTCCACAATTTCCAATGCTTTTAAGGTGTGCCTACATACAATTTACTTTCTCAAAACAATTGATTGAGGTTGCAGCTTAAAAATAGGATTCATATCTGCAAACTTCCTTTTTTTGTTCAGCTTTAACTTTACATAAAGCAAATGCCTAATTCAAATAACAGTGACGGCATAGAATTTCTTCTTGAATGTATTGCATCTCTCCTTCCATCATTTCCTCCTCCTAGAAAAATAACCAAAAATTTAATGGCTTACAAATTGCGGTGAGCACAACATCAGCTTAAATGTTTAACCAGTTAACCAGGGAACTTTATTTCTGTTCGTTTTTTTCTTAAACCTAACACCCCCTTTCTCCTCAGTGGCTTCCAGGATGTATTGCCTCCTGTGGCAATCTATATGTAGTGGCATATTGGAACTGGAAATTCAATAGTAAATTTCCCGTTGAACCTTCCCAATAACTATCCTCCACTTTACCCTCTGACCCAAAAGAGGAAAAAAAATAAATAAATAAAGAAACTGAAAGTTCGTAAGCTTTTTTTCAAGAAAAAAAAATTAATGTTGAACCTTCCCAATAACTATCCCTTCTCCTTTCCCTCTCCTTCTCTCTCACCCGAAAGAAAAAAATGAAAAGAATTAAACTGAAAGTTAGTAGGCTTTATTTCAAGTAACGGTGATCATCTAAAGAGACTCCCCTACTGTATTAAATATTAATGCCTGTTATTTTACTCACAGCTAGAGGAACCCCATGACTGGCCCATCTGGAGAGGTTAGCCTTGCCTGTCCTGTCTATCTAGACCTGCAGCCTGTGATCACCGGACCACAGACATTTTTAATCCTTTTTCCCTCAGAAAATTAACTAAATAACAAGAAAAAAATTCTGGTAGGATGCTAGCCCCACGTTGTAGAACACAGACCCTGCCTCTCGTTTTTGGAGTGCCTGTCCCATTTTACACCTCTACTCAGCCCATTCCACCACCCATCATAATAGAATTGGGAATGAACCAGAATACCAGATTCACCATAAGTTTGACATCAGTGTTCTTCTATCCAGTGACCAATTTGATAAAAAGTAGAAAATTGACAGAGTAGAGGATATAAGCAGAAGGTGAAGTCTTGTACCTAGCTGGGAATTATAGTGAAATAATCAATAATGTATAAGATGGATGACAATTGAAATTCCTAGAAAGAAAGCTGAAAGGAGGAAATGAACCTTTAATATAACCTCAACAGCGAATTGGATGCTGAGTTTCACTGAACCTGAAATCCTGTAACTATTACCTTATAACTGGAGATATTGGACTGCCGTGGAGAATATTAAAATATCTGGACTTGCTGCTGCCCATTCATGGCAGTATTAACATTTGCTGTTCTTAGTTTTCTGGTTTCTGCATTTCTTTTCTATTGCCTAAATTTATGGTCATTACAAGCACAGTACACACTGCTCACTTCATACCATGCAAGCATGTATTGTGGGTTTCCTTAACAAAGTCTCCCTCTCTGATGCAGCTTCTGTCAGTGGCAACACTAGTTGGAGCAATATTTTGCATTGTGGCATTTTGCTTTAAGAGCCTAATTGCTTACATAATTATTTTTGCAATAGGAGAACTGCTAATATTTGCCGCCCAGGTAATTTGTCTTGTGAGCAAACCCTTGTTTATGTTTATGGTATTATACAATTGCGATCGTGTCTATCATTCTACCCTTTGCCTTTTTCATGCATTCACCACATTTTCTGTTCTTGTTTCACATTGGAAGTTTGCCAATATTCTTATTATCTGCTGTCTTTAAGACTTACTTCATAGTTGCTGATTTTGGTGCCTTCATATGATTGTGTTTCTGCTTATTCCCTTTTCTTTTAAATTTATCAGTTCTATATTATTCTTCAGTTTCTGCTTGTAACTTCTAGAAGAGTTTGCTCGGTACATCTTTGAGGCGGCGTTATTGTGCTAGCCAAATTAAATTACATAGATTTATTTGAAAATAATTGCTTAGTATTGCATAAGAGTGATGAGATCTTGGTGGAAGAGTAGACCAAAACTAACCTTGGCAGTAGATGTTGCTTTAGATCTCTTGGTAGATTTAGCAATTAACTGAATGCAGTGGCGAGAAAGGCTCATTTAGCCAACCGCAAATTAGGAGGAATAAGGCTTTGTTTGTTCTTGTTGCCTAATGTTTCATAAATTGGCTAAATTTAAGCTACCATTCTTTTTCTTTCTTTCTTCCATGAATTTTCAGTTAAGGATAGGTAGTAATTGAGTATCAACAATTTGTTTATGGCTCCGCAGGCCCCTGTAAATTTTGTTTGTCTACATTGTGTCACGCCTAGTTTGAGACCATTATCCATGGCCATGTCTACTGTCTCCATTCACATTTTTGGTGACGTGCCTTCCGCTCCTCTCGTCGGGCTTCTCCAGGTTTGCTAGTTTGTGTTACTTTACTATTATTTACTTTCAGGAAAGGATGTGAACTATGACAGGCATATTCACAGGCACATATGCACACAAAGAAAGAGCGGGAGGGGTGGGCCAAAATGAGATAGTTGTCAAGGATCTTGTTTCTTTAAATCTGCCTGTAAATCTTGCGATGCACCGAAAGGAGTGGCGAAAAGGGATTCATGTAGTGGACCCCAAATCTTTTGGCAACAAGGGATCTGCTACATAGATCCTTTTTTCGCAAGTATGTTCTTTTCATTCTTAGATCTACTTGGAGATCTAGAAGTACTCGTCATAATGTTGATGATATTCTCCTGATCACAATTACTTTCTGTAGGATCATCTTAACAATTGGAGGAAAACTGCTCTTATTCTTACCTCCATTCTGTTCTTGGCTGCCGTAATATGGTTTGCAGGTAATATTTTATTTACCATGTTATCAAGGTTTTATGGGTATTTCCAAGGTCGATTTCTATTCTAAAGATGCGAACATAATTTTGGTAATGAGAAGTTGACTCCCCTTTTACATAGTAGACAGAAAATCGATAGAAATCATGAGAATAACGATATTAACATATTTGAACCTTGTGTACTTTGGTAGGTATTTTTCTTCACAGTGTAGATAGGTTTAATGAAGAGAGTGAGAATCCAGTTGCTACTATTGAAAATTCAAGCACGACTCCACAGGAAGTGAAGAAGACCGAAACAGCGTAATTTTTCTCGAACCATAAATTCTTTCAAGACTAACCAGTTGGTAAGTTTTTGACACTCGTATTTAATGTAAATTATTTCTTCTTAATGCCTCTTGTGAGTGTAAATAATGTTAAATTTTGCATTTGAAATCATGGACATTTGTTCAATTACTCTCCTGGGAAAGAAATGCAAAAATTCTTACCTTGGCTATTTAATGCAAAAAAAAATTATGGCTGCTAGTTCCATTTCATGTTTTGATTTGTTGAAATACAGGTTATCTCTACCCCTCTGAGCAATGATGAATCAAAAAACTGGGAGAAAAATGAATTTGCCTGAATTTCCATAAGAAAAATACTAGATATACATTGGGGTGTACATAAGGGTGTCCATAATGGACACCCAGTGCCCCCTATTGGAGGGAGTGTCAAGGAACAAGGACAGCCTGAAACCCTCGATTATCGGAATCGTGCTACACGAACATAGGGGATGACCAAAAACACACACCTCGGGGGTCGGGCATTATTTTATTCACGCGGGACCCACGCGCAATGTGAGGGTCGGTCACCCGAGGTGTCAACCATTTTCGGGTAAAGTGTCAACCATGATTCCGAGGAATTGTGGATTAGAGATAAGCAGCCGCCTTCTCTGCACCAACAAACAATGAGCTGTTTTTTAAAAGCAAAGGCTTACGGTTCAAGTTTTGCACCCTCAGTGGGGACTTGGAGAGTAAAGTGGTGGTGATAGAGTTAGCTATAACTCTTGTGGCCGCCATTTTCGTTTGCTAGGAATGTACCTTTTGCGGTTCAAGTTGAACCACGGCCCACACGAGACTCCAAGAGGAGTGCTGCGGTTTTTCCGTTTCCTTGTCCATATAAGAGCTTTTTGGACAGGTATTTCCAGTAGAATTTTCTGTTAAAATGTAGAAAAAAGCAATTACTTTCAGAAAAATAATAATAATAAATGCTAACAGAAAAACTCTTAATTTTTTATTTTATTTTTTGCTTGTAAGAAACAATATTTTGAAAAATCGAGTTTAAAATTTACCTAAATTGTGCCCGTGTTACAACTGGTGAAATTTGTTCTTATAAGTTAATTACAATCACATTACATTATTACGGATATAGTTAAATTATGAGCCTGCTTGGTACGGCTTAAAATTCAATTAAAATTGAAAATATGGTCGTTATTGGGTCCCACCCGTCTAATAAAAGTAAAAAATAACGGCTATATTTTCAATTTTAATCTGATTTTAATCTCTACCACACACCCTCTAAATAAATATATTACTAAAACATGGTACAATTAAAACATATTAAATTACTAAATAAATTAAAATTGAAAATATGGTCGTTATTGGGTCCCACCCGTCTAATAAAAGTAAAAAATAACGGCTATATTTTCAATTTTAATCTGATTTTAATCTCTACCACACACCCCCATGAATACGGGTATGTTGGATATAGAATCTTTTAGAATAAACTTTTTGAAAAGTGATTTTTTTTTAAAAAAAAAAATGCATACAAGTCCATATTTAATTCTCATTTCTTAAAATTCATTTTTAACCGCATATTTTTTGAAATCATAACTTTTATTATTTTTCAATTGCATATAACATTTTTCACCAATTTTTTTTTTTTTTT
>CAIGRO010250947.1:0-12305 GCA_903798355.1 Fraxinus baroniana
ACCAAACAAATTTCAAACTGTTCGGAAATAACTTACCGGACTGCTCCACAAGCTTAGCCGATTCTGGACAAAATTGAGGCTGACCAATGGTAGAACTAGATGTGCTTGATTGTGAGAAATGTTGTGGTGGTGCTCCACGATCGAGAGGGTGGCCAAATGTGGAAGTAATTAGCAGAAAATTGTGATTGCACTCACGATTTTGGATCGGAATTGGGGCTGTTTCCGGCGGTCGGTGGGTAGGTGATGGTCGGAGGTTGTAGAGGGAGGTGAGGGAGTGCCGGTGTTGTGGGGTCCGACGACTTAGGTGGCGGGTGGTGGAAGTTATTGATGGAAGGAAGAGGTGGATTTGAGGAAGAGTTTTGGTGGAAATGGAGTGGGCTGTTTTCCGCAGTTTTGATTGCTTGGGAAGGAAATGCCCACGTTTTGGGTTTTCAGTTGATTTTTTTTTTTTGTTCATTTTCGAAAACGAGAGAGAGAACGCGTTTTCGCTGTGTTGAAAAATCGAAAATAGAAAACGGTCTGAAAACAGCAAAGAGAACAGGGCCGACATTTTTTGCTAGTTTATTATTTCTTTCAGAATATTAATAGTTAAATAGTCTCCCCTTTTTGGTGTAGGATGAGCTTAATCTACGTTTTTGTGCTGTCATCTGGTGTATTTACATGGGAATTGCCAGCTGATTCTGTACATGTTAATTTGATCATTGCTTTCATAGCTTGATCATAGGGTGAAATTTCGACAATTGAATTCTAACATAATGATGCGGGTAAAATGTTCACTAGGCAGCTAGAAGTTCAAGAAAAGGATTTGAGGACAGGGGCGGATCCAGCACCTGGCCAGCCCTCGCGGCCGCCCGTGCTGGATCCGCCGGGAGCTTCTTCAGGTAAGGCTCCGCTCGCCGTCCGGGGAAGAAAGAGTGAAGAAGAAGTTGATTTATTTTTATTTTTTTGGCCTTTCTTAATGTTTGGGCTTTTTTTTTTTTAAAAAAAAAAGGCCAGCAGGCCAGCCCAATTCATGGGTTTTGCTTGCAAATTGCAATTGCAATTCATGGGTTTTGCTTGCAAATTGCAATTGCAATTTGAGGACGAAACGACGAACGAGGGCCGACACCAATTACCTCTTCATGGGGGACTATGTCGGTTAGTTTCCCAGGATTTTTGAATATTTGTTAGGGAAAAAGATGATTTCTAATCCGTATCTGTTGGGTTCTTTTAGTTAGTTATTGATGAATTTGATATTTTACGGATTTATTGCTATATCGTGATTTCATTTTTGCGGTGGTTTTATTGGAAACAAGAAGTAGAAGAATTGATCTATATAAAGATGTCTAAATTATTGCACTGGGTATTGCACGGTGATGCCTATTTATGTTTTGTTGAGATCTGTTACTTGAATTTGAGTGAAAATACCAATACAAGGTGATTACAAAGCTGAATATTTCTGTTTGCTGCATTCTTTTTTTAGTTAATAGCTACTGGAATGTAGTCTGAAGATTGACGACTTCACGTGCTTCTAAAAATGAGGACTGAGTGAACTGCTGAGTGGTCTGATGTGTTTTGAGGTAAGGTGTAATATGGTTAAGGATGAAAGGGGAAGTTGATTTGATATCCACAGCTATAATCTTCAAATGTGTGTTTTTTGATTGTGAATTTTTCCCGAGATTATCAGTTAGAATGGTGATTTATGGACCATTAACACCTGGTAAGCTCAGTAATTATTTCTTGACGGTATCAATTTTTGAGCTTGTTACACTAGATCTTAATTATTTTAGGTGGATTTTAATTTTTATACTCGTGGATTTTGTAGATTTTTTTACACCTTTTTACCGTTGTAGCAAAAACAACAGTGTATTTGATGAGTCAAGTTACTTGATTTTATGAAAACATAGCTTCATAACTTAATTATTTTTCTTTTGAGTGAAATGTTGGTGTCATTTTTTCTTGGGATAATCCCAATATGCGTGGTTTGGATGTACCATCAATAATGATTTATATTCTATAAATAATGAGTTAATTGACAATTTGGCATTCAAATGATAATTGTGATTTGTGAATATATGATTTGTAAAAATGTGATTTGAGAATTCATTATTCATGTATAGGAATTTAGGTTTTAGGGTTAAAAAATTCAATTGAGACTGTGATCTAGGAATTTAGGGTTTAGAGTTTAATGCTTAGGGTTAATAAATGTCATCAGTATTACTATCGTTGATTATCTACGGTCAACGGTCAACATTAAAAGTCCGCCCTAGCTGAACTGTAACCCTGGATTCGCCCCTGTTTGAGGACATAGATAGTAGACAGGCAAGGAAATAATGGGGAGTTTTAGTCGAGGGGACGGGGGCTTGGTTTCTTTATGGAACCGGAGAAGCCATTCCTGAAATTCTATTAAGCACTGATGTTACATTAATTAATAGTTGATGTTGCTTAGTGGGTTGTAAATGCAAATTTTCAGATGAGGATTAACCCCATTTGGTACCTTATTTCCTATTAACATTGCTGCATGAATTAGTACAGGTTTTAAGGACACTCCATAGACAAATTCAACCCACAGGAGAAAATGCCACTCAATTGAAGGGCAACACTCTATAGATCAATTCTTCATGACATATCTTTATCATTTTATATGCTTTTTTCTATTCATGTGGTCAAGAATGTTTAGAATTAAAGTTCCTCTTTATATTTTTTCCTTCACAATGTGTTTTTTTTTTTTTTTTTTTTTGACATGTTTTGTACATTGAACTTGATAAATTAGACAGGAGGGGCTGTTTGGTTTCCTTTCACCCTAAACTTGTGACCAATCCTATTCACATTACATTACATAAGAAGAGCCTTTACTATGGTAGATTATCATCACAAAAGATGATAAAAGTCGTCGTAAAAGTTCTTCACTATATTTGTAATTAAAGATATAACTTGAAGTCTTTGAATTCCATATGGTAAAATCATATTTAATTCATTCCTTTTTTCTTTTTCTTTTTCTTTTTTTTTTTCAAGTCGAGGTACACTGATATGATATATTCCAGCAAAGATGGACATAGCTTGAATGTTTGAGTTAATTAATGAAGGTCCGGCTCCGGCAGAAAATCATTAACTTCCTCTATTAATCTGTGTGTGCATGACACTGGAACCAAACACAGCCCTTTTCTATGTAGATCAACTTCTTTTTCTGGTTCCTGTTTATGAATTCAAAAACCAAATTTCATTAATGGCCTATATATGGTAAAAACCTCATCTAGATTAATTTGATGGTATTTTAATTTAAAAAATTCCAAAACGTATTTACCATTGAGTGAGTTGATTCGTTGGTTGCATGGGATATATTAACCATGTTCTGCACAAAAATTAGCACGCAAGTCCTTAGTACATCAAATATAGATATTGACCATGGAACAGATTCAAAAATAGGGTTGTCACGTGTCGGTGACTGATTGAGCAAACGTGTCAGCGACTGATTGAACAATTTGAAAAAAAATAAAAAAAAATCCAATTAATACATGCCACAACACCCTGTTTTTCTTCCTCGTGTTTTTAAATCTGGACAAATATCTTAATTGTGTGTGTGTGTGTGTAATATATATATATATATATATTTATGTAGTAGTACAAGCTTCAGATTTAAATTTCTCTTAAATTTCTTCAGCCAATTTCTAGAAAAAAGCGGGCGAAGTTACAAACATAAATAAGTGAAAAACCTGAATTTGATCTTGAAGGAGCTTGATAGAAACATAAGCCTCCAGAAGCACTGAAGCCGTATCAGTCTGCAAGTGGAGTAGAATTACCAGAGATCCAACCAAAATAAGTAAGTGAAATATTTAATTAAAAATTGAATTCATTTTAGGTGTCAAATAATTTAAATAATTTGCTGTTTATATAGTCCTGTAGAGAATTTCAAAAGAAAGAAATAACTCAATTGGTCAAGGATTAAAAAAAGGCTATAATGAAATAAATTAAATTTACCAAGTTTTTATTTTTTATTATTATGAGACGATTACTCATAAAATTGTGACATCAATATCAGTTAACTTGATCAATCACATACAAGACACTCGAATCAATAACATAATTACGATGTAGACGCAAATATTTGTCTTGATATTTCGAGTTCAACTGAATAAGCATATAAAGAGCCGTGTACCTTGCCATAAGGAGAAACTAACTTTTGAAGTGCCGTGATCTTGTTAGTCAATTTCTGGCTTTTCCTCGTGAGCACCTAGCGCATACGAAGTTAAGCTTTTCATCAATCTTATTCACAGTTTTGAATTCCTATCAAAATCCCGTAAAAGAACCTTCAAGACGCTCTATTTATAAAGAGCATATAGAGAGCTTCTTAAAAATATTCTAAGAGATACAAGAATATGTGGAGTTACTTACCTTTTGTCTTTGGATTTTTTCTCCCTCCATGTCTTGTTGAAAGCACATTGCTTTCTTATGTTTTTGATCTCTAGCCTCAACTGAACGTTTTCTTCCAAATTTAATGGGCTGTAATTCCTATAAACAAGGAATTAACCATACATTTTCTCTTGAAAATTTTACGAAGCATCACTGGAAAATTTCACAGAATTCATGTGCTTAGATACACTGCAGATTTCAAGAAAACAAGCCTGAGAGTGTAAAGAAGATTGCCATACATTTTCACTTTGCTGAACTGGAAAAGTCTTGCCATGGGGCTGACAAATATTATTAATGTCAAAACTGGGCAAGCAAGTCGATTGCCATTCTTCTACAAATGGAGGGCAATCTAGTCTTTCCATTGGCATTATCAACGGCAGTCCTGAAAAACAACATTAAATTAAGTGCACAAGATTATTTCATAAAATTAATGATCCACAGGAGCATTTGTCAAACCTGATGATACATAGTCGACGTATGATTGAGAATACATACTGACTATTTCATCAAATCGGCTATGGTGATTCTGCATGTCTAAATCCATGCAGAAGCTGCTGTCATACGAATTCCTGTTTGGAAGATGCAAACATTAATTACGAGAGTCTTAGCCTCTGTTTGGATACAAATTTATAAATCGTTTATATATTCAATCAAAATCGAGCATTACTTTCAACTACACAATCATAACTACTAATCTTTATCCGCACATCTTGTAGGACCCACTATCATTTATATAAATAATTTGAAATACGGAGGCTTTATCAAACAAACATTGATTCAAACAAACACCAATAATTCAATAGTAAAAGAAGAGACGACTTACAAATTGCTGTCTATTTGTGCAGGAATAATATTAGAGGGGGCATCATTGTAGCCTGAAATTTGAAAACATATATATATATATATATTATGTGAATTTAATTACAAAAACTAAAATAAGTACTAGAAATTAGAGAATTTCCTACATGTTACCAACTTACCATAGCTATACAGATGTGATGACAACTGAGGGAGAATTGCATTCTTCATATTGGAAAATTTTACAATCTTTTGTATACCTTAGAAAGGTCAAACAGCTTCTCAATGTATTCTTTCAGACAAGGAGATAGTAGGTATCCTTGTAAAGAGAAAATTTTATTAGCATTATAACGTAGGGTTTTTGTGTTGACTCAAATGAATAAAAATAAATTTTTTGATAAGTTAGGGCATGCTATCTTTACTGTTTTCTATTTTCGATTTTCCAAAACAGTGAAAACGCATTCTCTTTCCTATTTTTGAAAACGCATTTTTGAAGACAAGTTAACAATTTACAAAGAAAACTCAAAACGAAAAATTTGTCGTTTTGAGTGTTTTCAGTTATAATCAAAACAAAATTTTCAAAACGCGTTTTGGGTGTTTTCAAAACAATTTTTTAAAATACCAAAAGAACACATTTTCAAAAATTTCAAAATGAACACTCAAAACAAAAAATCCAAAATAAATTCAAAACTCAAAACACAAAACTGAAATACAAAGAAAACACCCCTTTAGTTTTTTTGTTAACCCTCCTACCTATACATGATGTGATTGTGAGCACCACATAAAACTTGCCTTTCGACTGCACAAACTAAACCTTATTCTCAGTGGTAGTAACTCGTAAGGTTTCTTGAAAATGTTTGACGACTGTGCTTTGCTTTTATAGGAGTTGTACGTACAAGGAAACTCATATATAGATTTTAATGTTTATTCAATTCATGGCGGGACACTAGACAAAAGAGTTTATTTGCTAACACAACAAGGACGGCTCTAAAAATATTTGTTTAGTTCCATTTTCAACCAAGTTGACTCTTGTAGGGAGAACAAACAACAGATTTCTGGAATGAACCATGCCACAATAACATAATTCTTTACAAAATCTTTTATATAATGGTCAAATGTCGGCTCTCTATTGGGGGGCACCTGGGCCCATAGGCACTCACCAATAGGGGGCCGTCATTTGACCATTATGTAAATGATTATGTAAAGGATTATGTACATATAGACTAATTCTTCGGGAATAGACAATAAAAGACTTTGAGTCGAAGTTTGATCTAGTTTACATTTTAATACAATATATCGAGTTTATACATTAAATTATTGTCTTCCTCACCTGTGTTTTTTTGTGCTTGTTTTAGTATATTGCTCAGTGGTTGTTGACCTTTTCACAATCAAATTGGCTTAATTTATCAGGACATCTCCGGATAAGTAATATTTAACAAACAAATATTTATTTATGTTTGTTGGTTTCTCTACCTACAGATGTTCCATGCAGGCCCTTTCTCATAATTTAAACAAATATTAAATATCATTAAAATATATTTATTCTCACTAATCGCCAACTGTCACTAAATGAGTAAGCACAACTTATAAGCACGGCCTCGTTCAAGTGTTTATACTCTAGTTCAGAATTAAACAACATATCCGAGGGTACAAAATTCGATCTTTCCTCTAGACAATGAAAAGTTAACCAGTTGCAAAGATGGAAATCAAGCCAAAATAATAATAATAATAATATATATATATATATATACACAGTGGCGGACCCACATGGGGTCTTATGGGGTCAAATGACCCCACAATTTTTTTTTTTGTTTTTTCAGTTTTCCTTCAGTCTTTTTTTAGTTTTTTACCTAAAAATTTTTGAATTCTCATTTTTGACCCCACAAGAAAAATGGTATTGGTTCGCCCCTGTATATATATATAGTATAGTGGCCGATATTTGCTTGTAACCAGCTTTGGCATGTCTAAAGCAATATCTATGTGTCCATGAACATAACTAAACACATCTCCAGCAGAACTCACAGAAGTGTTGGGAATTGTTCTCTTGGTTTACTACGCAATTTTTGAAACCCATGCTGCCCATGCCTTCATGTATTCAGTGTAGTAATGATATAAAGTGAGCCAAAGGACAATATCCTTACCAGGGATGGATTTAGGGACTTTTTTATTCATGTGCAAATTTTTTTTTTAAACTTGGCTTGCAGGCTAGTCCAGAATTCGTTCATGATCCTTACCAATAGATAAAGAACTATAATGATACAGTGGCCAGAGGGCAAGCATAAAAAATGGTTATATCGTCGTCCTTCTCAGTCTCTTGGAGATTGTGTTCCTACCACTACGTCTTTTGTGATGATCTAAACTAGTGTTATTTCAAGATTGTTATAGCTAAAGTTGATGTTCGTAGGTCTTTTGACATTAGATCCACTGACATTAGAGATAGCAATGGGGTGGGTTCGTGGCGGGGCACCCCCACCCCGCCCAGTCCCGCGACGCCCACTCCCACACCCTGCCCAACCCTGCCCTGCGCCGCTTAAACGGAGTGGGTCTGATTCGGGGTGCAGACTTGCCCCATATCCTATCTCGTTTATTATTTAAAAAAAAAAAATCAATTAACTACTTTTTTTAAAAAATTTGTAGTTAATTATTTTTTTTATTCTTCATGGGTGGGTTCGGGGCACTTCGGGGCTGGACACCCCCTCCTCGTCCCGCCCCACCAACCCGGCGGAATTGGATGGGACGGGACGAATTTTTTTACCAGCACTAACTGACACTGGGTCACCAACTTCCTTGACTTTTTGGTGTTGGGTCACCCCTATACATGGTCAAGCGAAATTCTAGAGACTTTTACTTTTTGTAAATAGTTTCTCAGGCATGATCACTACAACCCTCTTTGTAACGCGATACATGTTAATAGTTAGTTTGATAGAAAATCATATTTGGATATTGTATCTTATTTCATGATGTGCAAGGAAAAAACTGAAGTAGCATCAAAACTTCTACTTAAAAGTATGGGCAGAAACAATTATAGTTCGTGGATTACAATATTTCAAAGAGTAGCGTTATTCAGTTTTTCTAGTGCTTCACCATTAACCTCCTCATCCACCACACACCACTCCTTTTCCCCATCTTTCTCCAAATTTACAGAAAACCCATTATCATTCTCCTCACTTTTCTCCAAATTCATCAATGAATCAGCAACATTCATTGATTTCCCTAAAGATTCATCAAATTTTACAGCATCTTCTGGCTATCTCTTAAATATTTTCGTCAATCTCCAATTGATTTTCTAACTTATTTCAACGGGAATTTCAGGCTGAAAATGGAATGAATTTGATGGGTTCAAAATTTAAGTAAATTAATGCAAGAATGAAAACGGAATTGGAATCTGTCTACTCTCCGGTAACGGCTTTGGTTGGAATTTTAATCTGGGTTTGCTGTCGCATTCATGGAGGAACTTGATAAGTGCATTTTTGTGCACTTATTCGGGGCCATTTTACTAAACTTGTGTGTCATTTTATCATTACATTTTACTTAAGTTAAGTTATTTTTATCTTCTTTCAGTTTTGAACGTAATTATAAACAATTAGGCAAGAAAGAAAGATAAATCGGCAAATTGATGAAAATTCGGAACCAACAAGCATTGGAGTAAGAGTTGAAGCACTAAAATTAAAGTAATGTGATGATGATGACCAAATTAGAGGAAAGAATGAAGAAAAAAAATGAAAAAAGAAAGTTTTGAAAATTGAGCCCTGACAACCTTGGGAGCTTGCCCAGGCATAATTGATGGGTATTGTCCGACCTTAAAATTTGCAACAGAAGCCAAAATATTGGCCCGTGCAAGCACTCCAATTTGTACTGGGCTAAAGCCCAGGTCATTTTCGGGAAAAAATCTGATTTCCTTATTTTAATAGAACTCTTATGGAAACGAATCTTGAAACATATTTTAAAACCCTAGGGCCATCCAAAAGTGGGGGGAGAGTTTTTATCAAGATTTTCATAGAGAAAAGAGGCAAGAACGTGAAGATCAATTCCAAGGACACGAAGATTCAAGTGAAGATTAATCGGGGTGATGTCGTCCTTCATCTATTTTTCTGATTTTCTTCTCTCCACCATGCTAGACTAGATTAATTTGTGTTAGGAGAACGATGAACTATGTAATTTGATTTTTAATTCTTAGTTTTACATTCTTGACATCAAAAACATGTTTTGGAATATTTGAATGGTTTATATGATCTTATTTTCTCTATGACTATAGTGTACGATAATTATATGAGTTTTATGATTTATTTCATGCATTTGAGAGAAGGAAAATAAATTCGACATATATAAATCATCATAGGGTCCGATAGATGATAGAAATATACCGATATGCCTTATGTAAATCTTTAAGTGTTCATAAAAACTCATGTATTCTTGTATGTTCACTTCCATCATAGAAATATAGTTAGATCATATATGAGAATAGGTTTAACATTACTCGAGAGAAGTTGTTGGATAATTTAGGAACATTGATTTGTCAATATTGCAATCGTGTGTCAAAGTGTAGAACTAGGGTTAAAAAAATTATTACATAGAGATTTGAGATCTTAGTACATTCATCACATGTTAGAAAATATATTAAATCATATTCATATCCAATTTACATTAAGTTAATTCATTCATTCATACTTGCATAATTTTAATTCATTTAGTTATAACTTCATTACAACAATTCTATCTTTTATTTGTTTCGGTTAAGGTCACGATAATTAGAATTAGAACTAATCAATCCTTGTGGGAATGATATTCGGACTCAAAAAGTCCACTTTATTACTTGTAACAAACCGTACACTTGCGGTGATTTTTATTNATTTTAATTCATTTAGTTATAATTTCATCAAATCAAACATTATCAATTTTTATTGTTTCGGTTAAGGTCAAAATAATTAGAATTAGAACTAATAATTCTTGTGGGAATGATATTCGGACTCAAAAAGTCCACTTTATTACTTGTAACAAACCGTACACTTGCGGTGATTTTTATTCGAAACATATTTTCGTGAATAGAACTTCATGGTCAAAATTTGAGACTCAGAGGGTAGCGGACAGGAGAAGATGACTGTTGTTGCCATTTCGTGTGCCACGCCATCGCCTGATTTCATTTCACGTCTGATTTGTGACACGTGCGATTTTCGTTTGTCACGTGGCATATTCCGTTAGTTTAGTGGACGAGGCGTGGGTGAGTGCACAACGAGTTATGTTTTGTTGTTCCAAGTAGTAATATACACCAAACTTGGGTGAGTATTCGTTAAATTTATTTGAATCTTGACCGTTGATATTAATTTAAATTTTTTATTAAAAAGATTTATTTATCAAAAAATTAAGAATATGAAAATTTTAAAATTTGAGAGGCTTCCTTAAATTCGAGGCCTTGGACAACAATCGGTTTGCCTAACGATTGAGCTACCTCGGGTTGGATATATTCTATCAAGATAACATCTCTTAAAGGAATAAGAATATTGGAATATCTGGACATTGCTCACTTGATAACGATGAAGAAAGAACAAACTGAAAATCAGAAAAAGAAATCCGAAATTAACCACTGCTTCAAAATCCATGAATAAGATTGTACGTTGTTGAATAGTGGTCGAATTTGTAATTTTATTGATTTTTTATTTTTATTTTTATTTTATGGCTATGTGTACTTACGCCTTTCAAGTATGAGTTACTTTCAAACTTCGCAAAACATAAAAAGTGGATGTTTTGATTCATTTCGAGTCCATAGCTTCGGGTCTATAGATTGTATCGTTTGTACATAAACTTCATTTTTGTTCGTCCGAGTATGCTCGATGTATTTGTATACGTACTTGATCTTTGTTCGTCAATGAGTGTCTGGTGTACCTGTACATGATTTTTTATCAATATATTTTACATTTATCGATAAAAAAATAAAAATTGGAATATGAAGATACGAGCAATTAACGTATGTTTGTCAAAGCGGAAAATCCTAGTGTACCAGCTTGATGCGATCAAAAAGGTGTAGAATGATAAAAATAAAATAAAAAGTTAGAACTAGAATAATTGATTTTGAAAGAAATATTGAGAATTGAACGATCAAAGTTGGTTTATTCAACCGAATATTGAAAACTAATAAATTTCGGGATTAATGCTTTTGGCCAGGGTTGAGAACCAATCCAAAAACAGGGCGCTAAGCTACCCTAGCCAAGAAGCTGGGTTCTAAATTTTGAAATGCTGTTGATTCGCAATCGAAAGAATAATGCTTTCTTGGTGAATTTACCAACTTGGATGACATATGCATTGGTGGCAGCGAGTGATTGATGGAAAAACTGTTTGATTTTTATAAACGATCGCGCTATTCGTACAGAAGAGTTTGACACCTTCGTTGACAGAAAGCCACGTGACGGCCCCCTATTGGAGGGCGCCTGCGGCCCCCTATTGAAGATACGAATAGATTAATTCTTTTATAAATTGGTAAAATTTTCTGACGATGCAATCGAAGTACTCTTCAAGAAAAAAACACAGAATATGGAAAGGACACNAAGCCACGTGACGGCCCCCTATTGGAGGGCGCCTGCGGCCCCCTATTGAAGATACGAATAGATTAATTCTTTTATAAATTGGTAAAATTTTCTGACGATGCAATCGAAGTACTCTTCAAGAAAAAAACACAGAATATGGAAAGGACACGAAAAAGAAAGGCTTCACAGTTACTTTACCTCTGGAGGGGTGTCTCAAAAAGCTCCTTTTTACTTTCTTTCTCTTTTGTGCACCTTCCCCGTATGGTCGTATGTCTTTTCTCTCTCTCTCTCTCTCTCTGTATATGTATAAGTCTTTACTTTCTCTTTCTATATCTATCTATGGAAGTCACGCACCGCAATATCCCGTGACCGAATAGTCCCGACTCATTTTCACCTCCACAATATATCAATTTCAAGAATAATAATCAATAAAGCAATCTTTCAGAAGTTTCTAGGTCGTTTCAGCCGCGCCTGTACTTGTTTGTTTATCATGAATACTGGTGACCACTTTCTATTCCTTGTTTCAATTATCAAGTGAATAATACTGTTTAACTTTACAATGAGATCACCACAGCTTCATGCGGCGGCGACTGGAAATGA
>CAIGRO010250958.1:0-12766 GCA_903798355.1 Fraxinus baroniana
TTTCTTATTTATATAGGAGGGTATAATGGTCATTTTATGTTAAAAATTGGTGAAAAGGACGTTTTGAGCAAGAAAATGCAAAGGTAGGGACGTTCGGCACCAAAAAATCAAATGTAAGGACGTTTCCACAATACCCGTTATAGGTAGGGACGTTTTGCGCCAATTATCACGAAAAATGTCATTTTCACCTATTTTTAATGTAAAATGACCAATATACCATCCTATATAAACAAAACAAAAAAGAAGAAAAGAAAAGAAAAACAAAGAATAAATTGCAATATTACTCCTAAACTTTTTAAAAAATACGAATGATCCCAAAATTTATGAAAATATGAAAAATAACAACAAAAAAAAACTCTCTCCCCTCTCTTCTCCTCCACCTCCCTCCGCCTCCTCCACACCCACCGCTGTAGCCGCCAAAAAAACTACATTGCAAAGCCTACAATTTTATATTGTTTATACAAAACCCATCAATTCCCACCCAAGATCTCCATGTAACTCCAAGTATTTTGGCCGGAATCGGCCTTCAAAGTTCGCTACCTGAAATTCAAAAAAACCTCGAAATCTCAACGACCAGCCACCTAATTGGCCGAAACTCACCACTGGCCAACTACCCATCACTGGACGAACCTAGCCATGCCACCAATTTAGTCCAAACTACAAGCCCAAGCACTGAATTAAACACAGAAACTTGCGACGCATGAGACACCTCCTCCTTCACCTAGCACACCTAGCCCAGTCGTGGGCCTCCCCCAATTTGGCCTCAATCAAACTGAATTTGTAAGTGAAATGCACGCGACGAAAAATCGCGACAGCAGAAGTGCGGACCACTTAGGTCAGAACCCTCCCAACCTGGCGCACCTAGCCCAGCCCTGGGTCCAAGCCAATTTCACCGAGGGCTCAATGAATTCGTGGCTGCTGCGAGATTCTTGTGCGAAAATAGTTTTTCTGTATATTTTCATAAATTTTGGGATCATTTGTGTTTTTTAAAAAGTTTATGAGTAAGATTGCAATTTATTCTTTGTTTTTCGTTTCATTTCATTTCATTTTTGTTTTGTCTATATGGAGGGTATATTGGTCATTTTTCGTTAAAAATAAGTGAAAATAACGTTTTTCGTAATGAAATGTTGGAATATGGGTAAAAATGTAAAAAATTAAAACGTATGAACGTTTTGCACACTACTTTCAAACGTATGAACGTTTTGTACTATTAAGCCTTTCAATAAATATGTGGATAAAAAGTTATTTGACTATTATAAGTAGTTTACAAACATAATCTAAACACGGGCCAAGCCTAACTTACTTTGCGACTTGTTGCATGCATAACGTTGGAAAGTTGTTCTCCACAAAAATGGTGGATGACACAAAATTTTTTTGCAAAATCGATAATGGAATGATGATCATTGAGGTTTGAAAGGGAAGACAAAAGGTCATAGCCGAAATCCGAATAAAGGGTAAAACAACATGATATCACATAAACGTAAAGAAAATGAAATCAACAGAAAAAAACAAACAATTTCCAGCAATCACCCTGTGGACCTTTTCTTCCTAAGATAAATAAATTTACTTCTTGTCCCCACAAACGTAGGTACGTTTCTATATATCCAATCAATGACAGAAAAGAAAGTTCAAATGGAAGCCACTCATTAAAGGCCATTTACTGCAAAACAGTGACTTAAAGAAAGTGAATAAGAGACAAAAACCCTAGGGATTATTGCATAGTACTTTCTCTGAGTTCTTATTTTTGTTCAACCATTCGATATTTGAATTTTGTTTAAACATTGTATTCACATGGCCATTAAACTTGTAATGTTATGTGGTATTTAATGTCAGAGTTAGGAGAGGACAATTTATTTTGTGCACGGAACTAACACAAATACCAAAAAAATAAATGGGCCCATGTTTGCATAATATCTCCACCCTTGTTGGTATCAATATTGGTGCTTGGCACACCCCTTCGAGGGTGCATGGTCGAATTAATGGAACGGGTGAACGCGGAAATCGACGGTCACGAGTTTGAATTTTCTGCCAACACTTCTTCGGTCGAATCCATCGCATCGGACTTGTCTAGTGCTTTTTATCTCCCTGTGTGGTTTGCAGACTACTGCACATGGAGCGAGATTTACTCAGTGCGCACTTAAATGTAGCGGTTGCGGGTTCGTACGTTAAAAAAAATGGCACTTAGCACTACTTTAGACAAGAAGTGAGATCTACGACCTGGTTATCTAATAATGAATGAAAAAATATCCTAATTTCATTAGACAATGAGGTGTGCTAAAAACAAGCTATGCCACTTAAAATTAATACACGAAATTTTTTTGTTAAATACTAGGTAATGAGTAGACTTAGATCAGAATTGTATTAAAAAATTCAAATATTAAAAGGTGGAAAAGGCAACAAAAAAGAGCTTAAGAGAAAGGATAAGGATGTACTGAATAAGTTCAGTTACATCCTAAAGTGAACCACTAGGCCCTTGTTTTCTTGTTGATGTTACTGTTTATTTATTGATTATTCCTCAATTTGAATTCTTTATATTTTCTTTCCCTATCAATGGCACCCAAGAGATCTGCATTGGATGGGACAAAAGAAAACATCAGCAAGTATGAAACAAAATTGGCCAAAATAGCATCATCTCTTATCTGAGATTCTGTTCTTGTGGTGAAGCTTGACGGGGAACAGAAAATATCATCTAAAGATGTTTTTTTCTCAATTATTTGAGGCCATCTTTGCAGAAAGATGTACCATGTGTGTTAATTTTCTCCTCGCGTAACACGTACTTTACAGTATTTGACAGTATTAAAATATTGTTACGGCACCAGTATTGGACAGTAGTAAAATCTTGTTAGGGACTGTGTACCAAAATGTTTTGCCATATTTTCTCATAGCAAAAGAGAAAGAAATCTAAATTTTTCATGGGAAAAGAGTCAAAAGGAAGAATGATTCTTCTGGGCTAAGCTGAAAAATGAATAAGAGTTTCCACTAAAAATAGAAGAAAGGATCATTATCAAGAAAACTGGTGAAGATTCACATTAGAGATTTAGCCTTTTGGCAAACTGCAAAAAGTTAAAAATCCGCACGCGAAAATAAAAATAAAAATTAGAACTTCGTGCTAAATCATCTAAAACATGAACGAAGCAAGAAATTCAATAACTGAAACATGCTCTAGTAACTTGGAGCTAATATTATTTTTTGACAAGCGATTTGAAGACAATAATAAGACATCAAGCAAAAGAATTAAGATCAGAAAAATGGACTGTATTTCTTGTTACGAATCTAAGCAGGCCTGCCCCTTTTGTGACCATTTGAATCTCCCTCAGATGCAGCATCCACAGATTTTGTGAAAGAAGTTGACAGATGAGCATATAAATCAACCACTCTTCTGATATTGTTGTTGAGTTCTCTAATCAGTCCCACATTTCTATTTAAATTGTCAGGAATCTTTGACTCATGATTCTGATTAATCTGATTGATTAGCAGCCTATTCTGATCCAGTATATCCTGGACTTGAACAAAATTCTTCTGAAATGTCTGCACTACCTTCCCATCCAACTTTGTATCACCCTCCATTTCAAGCAATCGAATCGAAACCCGTGCTGCAAATAAAGTCTGAAGATTTAGCGTTAATTCACTCTCAATACGAGAGTTATGTCCACTTACGAAACTGGCACTCGAAACAAATAAAAGATATAAAAGAACCAGATGATGATTATAAGACGAAGGAACATAACAAAGAAGAGACAATCTTACGTATGGGATTCAATATCATATTGGCTTTTAAGGAATATCCATCATTATATCTTCCCCTTTGTACTTGCTAATGTATTAGCAAAAGTGCAGACAAAACATGATAAGGTTTATCAATTTTTTAAAGACAAATTGTGCATAAGAGACAAGTTCTGAACTTGATATCATGACCTTCTCACAGTGGGAACTTCTTTTCACACAAGGGGATCAAGTGAAAAAATTGTACTACTTTCCATTTAAAAATTTGATTACATTATTATTATAGTCTCAATTATTATGGGGGTATTGATGAACTCTAAAAAAGCAGATCCAAATTCCATATTAAGAAGGAAAAAAAAAAAGTTACCTTTTTACGATGTACTCAGAAAAACCCAGAATTTCAAAAGAAGAATCTCAAGACCTGAAAACCAAAACCAGTCAATGATGCAGTGCAGACATCAGCATTATAACTCTTATAAGGGTACTATCACTCAAAAAGGCAAAAAGAAAAAATTCTCAAAATAATGTAAAATTTTCAAGTGGAATTATTGGAACAATTTACTCAGAATTGAGGAAGCAAAATTTGTTTTAACCATTTGTGGCAATACATGGGTTTCTGCATCAAATGCTGAAACAGCAGAAAGTGAGCTGGGAATTCAGAGCTGGCACCGTACACAGAAAGATTGCAATTGCAGTGAAGGTTAAGTGGAAAATAAAAAGAAAAGAACAAAACTAAACTAAAGTAAACCCACAAATTAGAGATCTAAAACTTGGAAAGGGAAATTCAACTGTCACTCCATACAAAATCCGGTACACAAAACATAAGTAATGTGAAGTTCAAAGAATCAATACTGGAGTTGTTGACAGATTCAAGAACCTAAAAACTTGGGAGCTGATAAAAAAATTTACAGCAAAAAACAAGAATAACTACTCTCTTCATGTGTTTGTATGTATATACAGACAGTATATTTTGTTTGACGTACCTTAGGAAGCTGGGAACATTATGGTGTGTGTGTTAGAGAGAGGATAGATATTGAAACAGTTGGAAAGATCGGCGACTGAGTCACTGAATCGAATCTTGTAAGAGAGAGAGAGAGAGAGATATTTGACAGTCACGCTTCAACCCACACAATTCACTATGTATTCTATATATATATATTTCTTTGTTTCTCCTATCCACTCTCCTGTCCTGTTCTTCCCCCCTTTGTATTTTGAACCAGAAATATACTTTTAAGGATTCTTTTGATGCATCAATAAAGGGTATGTTTGACAACAAAGAAATAAATAAAAAATAAAAAGCTTTTATAAGAGGGATATTTACAAATTGTGTGAATCGAGCTTAGAGTTATGGACGTGTTTGAACCACATTATTTTGAAAGAACGTATTCTGGAATAGTAGATTGATAGAGAATGTGTGGTTGAAAAAGAAGGAAAAATTATTGATATGAAGAAAAATATTATTTTATTGAACAATGTATGATTGAAAATGAATAGAAGAATGAGAATGAAATTTTTAATTTGATTTAGGGCTATATATCAAATAAGTAATTTCTAATTTATTTGATTTAGAAGCTGTGTTGCTCCCAAATACGTAAATTCTGATCCACACAAATTTGTTGATCTTCCAAATCATAAATAAGTTACTTGTTTGACAAATATGCTCTAAATCTTAATAAAAATTTACTGTAAAAATATAAAGTATAGTACTAGATAAATGATATTACGATTGATTGATGTAGATAGTAATCTTTCTTTTCTTTTTTTTTCGTTCAAAAAAGAAGCCATTTACACTATTGATCAGTATAAAACGACGATGAGCGGAGGTGGAATTAAGCTAGATTATTATTGTAATAATAATAATGAATAATGTCCCTTCAAACGAGAAATAAAATAATATTACCTGTCCTAGTTCAACATAAAATCGTCTGGCTAACACTATATTTTAAATTTTCACCGTAAATTACTTATTCAGTCCAATCTAGTGTGACAAACGCAACTCAAGGGCCTTATAGCGAATTAAATCATATTAGAAAGTGCACGCCAAGTCAACTCATGAATAATATAATCCAGAAAGAAAATGATGAGTTTATGTTGAAAATGAGTTTGAGGAATAATGATTTCCGAATAAGCTTTAACAAACTAGCCCTTAAATATTATTTACCCATGGACTTTGGTATTATAAAATCTCATTTTATTTGTAAATCTAAATGTGGTCTCATTCACTGTCTTAAAGAAGAAAAGAAATTATATATTTTCTTTTTCGCTCTACATTATGTTAATACTTCTTAAATTACATAAAATTCAAACTACCATAAACTTATACGACAAATTGAAATCGACAGCTAAAATTCATAATCATCTGCAAATATTTTCAACCGAGCAATCAGATTCTTTCCCATACAAGAAATTCAACATTACATAATGAAATATTGGAATTCAGAACATAAATCTCATGCACTAGTGGAAAATCTAATGGTAGAAAACAAAATCATTAAAGATTAGTGTATATCAAGTCAATACAAATGAATTAAAAACAAACTAAAATCAAATGGATAAAAAGGGGATCGCCAAATATATATTTTGCAACAAAAAATAAATAAATATGACCATGAATAGAATAAAAGAATCGAGAAATGAAAATGAGAACTTACGAATGAGAGGATTGAAAAGAAGTTTGTTGAAAGAAGAAATTGTTGCTTTGATAGAAATGCGAGGAGTAATAATGAATATGGTTGCAATAAAAGTTCGGTGAAAAGCCGAGATTTAGAAAATCGGATTTGATTTTTAAAATTCTTCCTTCAAATTTTAAAATTAGTTATTCTTTGATACAAAGTCAATTGTAAATGACTAAAAGTTACGCAAAAAAAATAAAAATAAAATAAAATAAAGGCGACAATTAATAAAAGAATTTTACCATTTTAAGGTATATCCTGACAACCATTTTCAATAATAAATCTAACTTCTATTGGCAATATCGATTTAACATTACTAAATAAACCATCATTTAATCTTTTTATGGAGGGTAAAATGGCATTAAATGTCCCCAATCTTTCGCATGAGAATCATTTAGTCCCCAATCTATCAACCCAATATTTGAGTTTTATAATTGGCATCCAAAGTCCTTTCGAATGAAAACCATCTAATAAAATGCCAAAATGGAACGTGAAGAGCACATGTATGTTGAAAGGGTTCATTGCCAACACAGGCGAGTTGCCAATATGAAATGGCTCGATATTGATGGCCTCCAAAATTTAGCCTGTAATAGGCACTGCACGGTTTGTTTTTGCTTATGATCGATGGTGCTAGTAAACCTACAGGCTCATTAGATCCCAAGATGTGGGCACTTTGTTTTGAATTAAGCTTTTTTGTCAAAATTTGGTGCCCAACCTTTTGACAGAAGTAGTGTTGGCAGATTTTCATTGGTGCAAAAGTTGTATTTTTTCAAACAAGCAAATGAGAGAATGTCACATGAGATCCTGTCAAAGTTGTCGGCAATGTTGCAAAATTGCTTTGTTTTTGGCAATGAACCATTCAAAAGTACATGTGTTCTTCATGTTCCAATTTGACATTTTATTAGATGGTTTTCGTCCGAAAGGACTTTGTCTACACATGAAAAAACTAAAATGTAGGATTGATAGACTAGGGACAAATGCTCTTCATGTGGAAGGTTGAGCTATTCACTGCTATTTTCTCCTCTATGAAAGTATTAAATGATAGCTTATTCACGAACCTTCATTCAAAATTTTCAAGATGAGTTTTCTTCGTGATCTAATATGGGAATAGTGATCACTCAACTTATAACATATTTTTAAAGGGGTCACTTTATTTTTCTATTTAGTTCAATCAAGTCGTTAATTTTTTTATTTTTACGTATATTCGTTAAGAATTAAGTACCCTACAAGAAGTTTATATATAAAATAAAATACAAAATTTTGAGCCAATGAAGAAACTGATGAGAAAATAATATTGTCGATTCATCCACTTTAGAACTGTTATTCACACACCTCGACTGTATTTGCATTAAGTTTTCGACCATAATTTCCGATATCAAAAGTTACCGGTTGCTGGAAATTCATACGTAATCTCGTTCAAGCAGCTCTATTCGTAACATATACATCCCTAAAAATTCTCGGAATTATAATTTGGTTGTCAGGAAGCTTCCAATGTTTTAGCTATTTTAATGTGGACTACTTACGACTTTCCTGCATATGGAAATATATTTGGATGGTATGTCAAGGGAAAAACATGTCCTATATGTCGTGAAGACACATGTTCACTATGGTTGAAGCATGAAATGAAGTTTGCGTACATGGGATATAGAAGATTTCTCGTCTTTAATCATCCATTTCCTAATAAATCTAACTCATATGACAATAACAAATCTAACTCCTATTGGCAATATTGGTTTAACGTTACTAAATAAACCATCATTTAATATTTTATAGAGGGGAAAATAGCATTAAATGTCCCCAATCTTTCGCATGAGAATCATTTAGTCCCCAATCTATCAACCCAATATTTGAGTTTTATAATTGGCATCCGAAGTCCTTTGGAATGAAAACCATCTAATAAAATGTCAAAATGGAATGTGAAGAGCACATGTATGTTGAAAGGGTTCATTGCCAACGCAGGCGAGTTGTCAATATGAAATGGCTCGATATCGATGGCCTCCTAAATTTAGCCTAAAATAGGCACTGCACGATTTGTTTTTTCTTATGATCGATGGTGCTAGTAAACCTACAGGCTCATTAGATCCCAAGTTGTAGCACTTTGTTTTGAATTAAGCTTTTTGCCTAAATTTGGTGCCCAACCTTTTGACAGAAGTAGTGTTGGCAGATTTTCATTGGTGTAAAAGTTGTATTTTTTCAAACAAGCAAATGAGAGAATGTCACATGAGATCCTGTCAAAGTTGTCGGCAATGTTGCAAAATTGCTTTGTTTTTGGCAATGAACCATTTCAAAGTACACATGTTCTTCATGTTCCAATTTGACATTTTATTAGATGGTTTTCGTCCTAAAGGACTTCGTCTACAAACGAAAAAACTAAAATGTAGGATTGATAGACTAGGGACAAATGCTCTTCATGTGGAAGGTTGGGCTATTCACAGCTATTTTCTCCTCTATGAAAGTATTAAAGATAGCTTATTCACGAACCTTCATTCAAAATTTTCAAGATGAGTTAGATTTATTATCGTCAACTACTTGATGCTACATCATCTCATTTCAAATTGGCATGCAAAATACTACTATTTTTTTTTTTTTTTGTATGTGGTCGTCAACGTATATCTCAAAATCCTTTTATTAATTATCGGCTCTTTGTCGTCTTTTCAAATTTTTAGTCATTTGCAACTGTATTTTGTATCACAAACGCAATCACCTTTAACATCACGAGGATGAAGTTGGAGAAGTAAATCTAATCCTCAAGATCTCGGCATCTCATAAAATTTTTCATTACTTCCACTTTCACTGTAGCTTAGGGATGAACAACGAAACCACCAAGCCTTAAAATCGAATCGAAACTGTTAGGTTTTTAATTATGTAATTGGTAATTCTGTAAACAAAAGGGACTTAATTGTAAATATTGTAAAAAGTCATGGAGTAATTTGCAATTATATGAAAATAGGGTTTTTTAGGTCTAGGATTTCAGTATGGTAAAAGAAGAAAAATACGGTGCAGATTTTCACTAGACTGTCGCCATGGATTGACTCGAGTGTCAAAAATAGAACCTCCATCGCTCAACTGTCGCCTTACCTTCACTTGAGCTACTGCCTGTTCATTACCCTGTTCATTACTTTTCTAACCTACCTATAAATACCAAAACATATCTGAATGTGACTTGACAAGGTTGATCATTGAGAGAGCTTCATCAGAGATAATTCCTACATATTCCTTCTTTCAACCTTCGTCCTGTGAGATTGTTTTAGTGAGAAAAACATCACTTTCATAATTCAAATACCAAATCATTCTTTCCTTTACATCGTCAGAGTTATTGAAGATCGAGAAAAGTTGACTGGAGTTCCAGTTGGTGAAGAACTGGGTGTTTTTCGTGATCCACATGAGATAAACGATTTTGTAAGGCTATGAGTGCTACAGGTTAGCAGATTCCAGGAGAGCTGTAAAAAATTCAATCCGGAGATCAGATAGTACGTGTCGTCGTCTATTCTGGCAGACTATAAGTGTCTGAATCGTTTATAGTGGATTGACTAGCAAAGTGCCCGAAATTTTTCCTAGTTGGATTTCTCCGTGATCATACAGTGTGTTTTTACCGCTTTCTTTATTGATTATATTAATTGCGGTATTTAAACATATGTTAAATTGACTTGTATGATTAATCATCTAGAAATAACTAACTGGTGACATATTTCTAATTAATTAATAATGTTTAATTCCGCATAATATACATATTCGCCACTCTCTAGGAATAGTTAAGGTCGAACTACGTAAATTTCAAAAACCACGTTTTAGAAATCGTTGATTTGTGTTCACGTGGATCCATCAACGTTATAGCTTTGAACCGAACCAAATTGCTTTAAAGTAGTTTAGTTTAGGTTTCAATTTTTGCAAAAACCGCTTCAAACCGTCAAATCGTTTAAAGAAAAAAAATTAAATTTTATTCAACCCAGTTAAAACTAAACACGTCACAGTTAAAAAAATATATCAATATTAGTCATAACTCAATTAAATTCAATACATAAATAGATAATTATTAATCCCAACTAATTAATTAAATAATACCTAAATACCCCATCAATCATCACAACTGTGAATGCAAAACCATCAAATTGGTTTAAATGTTGAACAACTGTTACTGAACTATATTCATTGACCGTCCATTACAATTGAGTAAATAATTAAATATATATTTTAATTCAGACTTACACATTTATTTTCTTTTTACTAATGATTTTCTCGAATTTAGCTAAAATTTTAAGTCAATTTATCCAGATTTTCTTATTTTTTATTAATTGTTTGTTATATTTCATTGGTAGTTGTGTTGTTTTGTTTTAATTTGTGTCGAACTTCCTTAAATTTTTTAATAGACAACTTTTTATTTATTTGCGTCTCAATTTCCTGGTCATGGGCCACTCAATTAATTATTTACATTTTTATTTAGTTTTAAATTTTTACCATTATTTGCTAGAATGATTTAGCAGATTTACTTAAATGGTCGTTTTGATGATTTGATCAATAATCATTTTGACATATTGATTGTCCCTCAAATTGCTAAAAATATGCTAGCTATTAAATATCAACAATTGTTTATGAGCTTACATTATATACTAGTGGTCGAATTCTTGATACTTTTAGAAGTTCTTAAGAGTGCAAATATAGTTGATGCGGTGATTTGCCCTAAAAATTGGTTGCATAGTAATAAGGAATTTATAATAATTCGTCGATATTGAATGAGGTAGAAGCATTGGAATGAGGTAGAAGCACTAGATTATTAACAAAAATGTCATAGAGGGTATTATCTTATTTGATTTTTTTATTCATTTTGCTTCATTGGTTATTTTATATTATTTAACTATAATCAATAAATAAATGTACTATATTTTTATTTTTATGGAGAAAATGAATTATGTGTAGTAATTGCAGATGTATGTGCCAATTAGTATTGACTAAGAAATTAAAATATATTTCTTTCATACTATTGCATTATAATGATTAGAATTATAGATCTTTGGTTTGTAATATTTTTTTATGATAATATTTATGTTTTAAAGTGAAATTTCAGATTAATATTTATGATTTAACTTATTCGATTTGTATTACTTTTTTATTTTTTAAACCGTGGTTTCAAATCGACTCAAATCAAAGAAAAAAAAAATGTGATTTGAATTGGTTTGATTTGATTTTGACAAAATGTCATTTGTCACAAATCGCTCAAATCGAACTCTGTTTACCCCTATACTCGCATTTCGATCAAAAGAAATTATTTCTTCCCTTAGTGAACTTCTTTTCATTCCCCTGACTCGTAAGTTTCCCTTTCATTAGTTTATTCTATTTTTTTTTTTCTATTTACTTTGCAATGATCATCTTTTGCTGTCAATTTTGGCAAATTTTATCCATTTGATTTTAATTTGTTTTAATGCATTTGTATGATTGAAATATATTCTTTAATAATTTTGTTTTCTAACATTTGTTTTTCCAATATTATTTAAGTATTAGTATTATGAATGTCACTATTTCATTAAGGGATGTAGAATTTATGTATAGGCATGGATCATGGATGTGATTGCCTGTTTTGAAATTATTTGGAGATTATTTTGAATTTGAGTTGTGGATTTGAATTTGTTGCATGAGTTGAGATGGTAATTTGAAATATACATATTTTAGGAAGTATTAAAATAACACATCCTTCTTAAATTTTGGATTAATAAGCTGTGCTTATAGGTGGGCGATAATTGATTTGTTATCTTAAATTGAACGTTTGATATGACAATCAATTAATGTCACATGACCACTTACCAGCAAGCAACGCTTATGAACATCATCAGTCATAATTTTATAATGGATGATTAGGGTATGTTTCAGTCACATTATTTTAGAATAATGCATTTTGGAATAATAAATTCATCAATAATATGTGATTAAAAAAGAAGGAAAAGTTATTGAAATGATGTAATGTATTATTTTATTGAAGAATGTGTGGTTGAAAATGAGTAAAAAAATGAGAATGAAATTTTTTAATGTGTACCAAACATGAGCTTAATTATATTTTTGAAAAGTGATTACGCTACTTTTCCAATTAATTCAAGAGAAATTTGTCGCTAGGATCCCCTAACATTTAACTCAAAACAACTTTGTCCCCCATTTAAAATATCTTAATTTTTCATCCTCAAACACCCTATTTAAGTGCTCCTAGCTCCAAATTACAGACTTTTCATAAATCCTCAAAATTGTGTAACTGAAGCACAACATCAACCCTTAATAAGCAACTATTAGGAATTTACAGAGTTAAAACAACAATGTCACAGCAGAAGTAACATATACAATGTTTGTTGAGAAATTTGTCCTCTGAAGTAGATAACAAAGCCTCCAAA
>CAIGRO010250967.1:0-11306 GCA_903798355.1 Fraxinus baroniana
TGATGGACATTATTTGAACCATTCCCTTGCTGATTATTTGACCATGTCTTTATATGTTTGTGAATATGAGTTACAATTGTGGGAGCCATTCTGAATGAAGTTGATTTGTTCCTTTGGAAAGCCCATAGACATAAAATTTTCTGTCAAATGGTTAGCCCCACAATTTTCACAAGATGGACCTCCCATCACTGTATATGCTCCTCTCGTTTATCATTTCACCAATAGCTCTACCTACTTTGTCAAAGCTGCTATCTGCGCGTTCGTAGAAGCGGTGCTATCCAATTTATACACCCTGTGTGCTCTCAATGGTACTACTCTTTCTGATAAAAACACTGAGTGTATAGTCGCAATTATCTCAAATAGATCCAATGTTTGTTGTACTAATTTTTCGATGATCGATCCATCCATAGAGGAATCCACATGAGATTTTGACAGTGGTGAGAGTCCGGTGTAGAAGTACTGTACTTGATTACCAATTGTGATTCCATGATTTGGACACTTTCACATCAGCTTTTTAAATCTATTACATGCCTCATGATAGCTCTCTCCATTTTTCTGTTGGAACGTTTGAATTTCCAATATGATTTTAGCTACTTTTGTCGGTGGGAAAGATTTATTGCAGAATTTTCTGGTCAGTTCTTCCCATGTAGTAATGCTTCCATGAGGTTTGGCGTCTAACCAATCCAATGCAGAATCTTTCAGTGTATATGGAAATAGTCACAACTTAATAGCATCTTCATTAACCCCGGGAGCATGGAAGTTTTGGCAATTTCTGAGAAATCTAGAGATGTGTGTATTTGAATTTTCATGAGGCAACTCGTAGAATTGAAAAGTATTGCTCATGAAATTGATCCATTCTGCCCTTATTTCAAAAATTGCTTATCTCGAAATCTGGATACACAATACTGGAGCGTGTAGGCGCGGATATTGGAGTTAAAAACATTGAAATTGGCAGGTCTCCTTCGTTTATTTCCATTCGCTCATGCTGCTGATCCGGTAGTACTGCTACTCTTGCAACCACTTGTCCAATTGACTGAATATGAATATGAACATTTTGACCGTCAGCCATTTGATGTTGTTTTTGTTGTGTTCCTTGTGTTTTCATCTAAAAGTACGTTTTATTTTCGAGTCAAACGGTTCAAAATTGTCGCCTTGAATACGGAGCATACAACGAACATTTTTTTAATAAATAAATGTAAAATCAAATAACATTTAAAAATAAAATAATGTGGTTTTGGTATCGGATATGGCGACAGAGATGGAACATGCACAACCTTAGTTGGTGGTGTTAGCTTCAACCGTGGTGGCGATCCTTTAGTTTTGGGTTGTTGGGCTTCATCCGTGTTGGTGGCGATACACTTGTGTAATGTTGTTGGGCTGTGTTGGTTGTAGTGGCACTGCTAAGTTGTGTTTGATGGTGGTGGTGGTGGTGGGGATGATGATGGTGGTGGTAGTGGTACTGGGGGCATTGTTATAATACCCCAAATATTTTATAGTCGTTAATTATGAAAAGTAGGACATTAATCCAATAAGATGAAAGTTAGAGAATAAAATTGCATATCGACCACTAGTTGAGGGACTACAAGTACAATTTCCTGAACTATATATATGATATGAATATTTAAATATATGTACGTGTGTGTGTGTGTGTGTGTGTGTGTGTGTGTGTGTGTGTGACTTTTTGTATTTCTTTACAATCTTTAGGATATTTTATCAAGAAACTCCGACATTTAGAGATAGAAAGCTCAGTAATTTGCTTCTTGATCTGTAAAGAGGAGTCACCTCTATTGCTATGATAATATGTGACTTTCTATAATAACTAATCTACCGATTTCTCGATTTCCTAGATAGATATTAATAGATTCTTTAAAACTTTCTAAAGAACAATAAAGCAAAATATAATAGTCCGATGGCATAAAATATAGGAAATTAAAAACAATATGTTTGTAATGGCCTTAGAGCACTTTACCGTTCAGCAAATTAATTTCTTCAAATACTTTTTTTTAACTCTCTCTCGATTTTTTCTTGGCTTTCTAAAAAGGCTTAAGACTGTAACCAAAAAGGATTTTCATCATGTTTAAAAGTCTTGATCAAACTTACTTAATGAGTAAAATAGCCGACTTAATTTAGATGATTACTTTATCTTTTCGGTCGTAGAATCTAGAATAAAGAGGCTAAGAGCGTTAGGATTATATATGAAAATAAAATATAGTTTTTGAATAAATTGATTACTTACTTGGTGTTTCCTCTTTTAGGCCTTGCCCGAAAAATAAATAAAGTAAACAGAAATTATAAACAAGAGAAAGTATGAAAATAGCTTAATTTATTTTTGAAGTCTTTGAATCTACAAGAATTGAATTTACATGGATGTCTTTGAATTTTTGAATGCAAATGTAGCGTGCTATGCTGCTATTTTTCTCTGTGTGTTCTTTCTATAAGTGGTGTTGGCATTTATAGACGTTGGTACATCACGTCTATCCTTTCTATACTATACAACTTTACAAGTGTGTGATTTACAATTGAAGAAAAGTAAGTAGTACCGTATAACTTTACAAGTGTATGCCATATAATTAAAGGCTGTGAGAATCTTTTTGAAATTTGTCTTCTTAGCTCCAACTTTTTGACTTTCTTTGCTTGATAATTGTCCTTTGAATACTATTTATTTGTCTTTTCCTTTATGTCTTTTCTCCTGTAATTGACTATCTATCCATCATCTCTATGTAGGCTTCTTATAGGTCTGCATCCATTTCATTAGTTTGGTTATCTAATATGTATTCTTCTTCTTCTGTATCTGATTGTCTTTATGTTGATTCATCGTTTGTTTCTTGAAAGGTCATTGGATATATCTTATTTTGTTCAATATTTGGTGCTGAATTTTTTTCTGTTTTAACCTTTATAGCAAGATGGTCTTGACAGAAAATAACTTCATTATTCCATTGAGCTACAAGTTTGGAATTATTGTTTTGAACTTCCATTATTGTCACCGTCTCTGAGATTCGTCTTTCGTAATCAATCTGTCTATTTTTTATTTTTGTATTGGTCTTAGAGGAAAGTCGAAATCTTTTGACTCCTTCGTATATTAAAATATGGTGATAAATTGGAATTATTATACCATTATTTACAAGAGGTGGTCTAGAAATGAATTGAATCATTAGAGGGTGATCTTTTAACTAACTAGGAATCTGTTTAAGTTTAGGTGGAAAAAATGTAAAGGATATTGTTTAGAATGTATATGGTATCTATCATGTTGAACTTTTAAACTGGATAAAAAATGTCTTCTTCTTCAAAAATTGTATAGTCGAAAGAGATTATAGAATAATTATGTCTAAGAAAGGCTAAGTTAATAGCTGATTCATATTTAGGGCTAACCATGTCAACGAGTCGAGTTGAGCCGAGCCTAGCCACGAGCTGAAACTCAAAGCTCGGGCTCGACTTGAGCAAAACATATCCGAACTTTTTTGGATCCTAGCAAAAAAAAAAAAGCTTTCGGCTAGAGCCTTAGTAGGCTAAGCCGGGCCGGCTCGTGTTTTTTTATAAATTCGTTATAAATCTATAATGTTTTATAATGTATTTAAAATTTGTGCAATTTATACGTATTATAAATAATAACTAAATATTAATATATAAAAAATACATCTAAACTTAAATAAATAAAATAAAAAAACAGCTCCCGGGCCGGGCCGCTCGAGCCGATGCCCCCAAAAATGGGATATACGTATTATAAATAATAACTATATATTAATATATGAAAAATACATCTAAACTTAACTTTTTAAAAAATAAAAAATAGTTCATGGGCCGGGCCGGTTGGAGCCGAAACCCCAAAATGAGGCTCGATCCAAGCCACAAGCCGGCCCGACTCGGGCTTTTTCATGGTCGAGCTCGGGCCATCCGAGCCACAGAGCCTTTTTGACATTGCTATTTGGGGCCATGTTTAAGGAGGTATCGATTTTCGTTATGATAATAGCTTAAAATTTGAGAGAAATCGATAATTTCTTGTATTACTGACTTCTTTATAGCACTTCGAACAATATTAGCACAATCGCCAATTTTCTGTTCTAATTCATAATAAAGTCTTTTCTTGTCTTGCAACTGTAGAATCTGTCAATTCAATAAATCGTTCTATTTTATTAGATTAATTTCTACTTGTAGATGCAATATCTTTAGAGATAGGTCTTTCAACAACATTTTTAGAACATAATCTTTTTAAACAGTTAGAATCTCATGTTGATATTTACTAATAGTATGTTGAGATGAAGAGATTTCGTCCTTAAGGATTTGTAATTCTAATGATTGCTTTCTAATAGTTTAATTTCTAACAATCTTGGTCATAGTTTTACAACTATCACAAAGTTGTATTGAGGATGAAGATGACGCTTGAGAAGTAGCAGGTTGCATAGTCCGTCTAACCCTTTCAGATATATAAAAGTTAAATCTTATCATTTCTCTACAAAAATTTAAAGCTTCTTCCAATGTGTAAAATCATTTGAAAAAGGGATTTGAAAATTTTTGTACTTGTTGCAATACTTCTAACCAATAATTATATATACCGGATTTTCTACCTTTAACTACCGCAAAGAATCTAAAATTTCTGCTTTCTACTTGATCATGAATTTGTCTAAACGATTAGCTATATCATTAATACTGTCTAATTTTTGTTTAGAGTCACGTGCCATTCAGAGATTATCTAGTAGACCATACTCCCTTTCTGGTAGTCTTTCTAAATTATATCATTTGAATCGAAAATTAGATCCTTGTGGGGCCACTCTTAGAGTGATATTCCCAAAGTTCATCATCTGATCCATCCGCACCATGAAAATAATGAGTTAAAAAATTGATAACTTGTCTACTTAAATTATCAGCCAAAATATTATTTTTTCCGTCTATGTGTTCTATTTTAATTTTAAAGCTATTTAATAACTCATATAATTTTAACCATCTTTTATATCTTATTTTATCAAAGTTGTCTTTTTAATAAATTTTACTATAGCTTCACAATCTATCATAATTGTAAATTCGGTATTTGAAAATAATTTAAAGCTTTCTATACTATGTATGATTGATATTATTTCATAATCTGAACTAGTCAAATATTTTCCTTTTATCTTATGCTTTTCACGGGCATATCTACATATCTTTTTCTTCTTTTTTATCACTATATTTATTAGGTTTGGAATATAAAACTCCTCCCCATCCAAGTTCACATCCATCTGTTTTTATTATTTTATTTTCTCTATTTAAGGGTAATTCTAATTGTGGTAAATATTTAACTTCTTCTTTTATTTTTCTAACTAATTTTATATCAGACTGATGAAAATATTTGTCCTTTACTAGATAACTTACTATAGAATGGTCCTACTTTCTTCCTTAAATCTTTAATAAAATGTCTAGCATAATTCAAAATTCCTAAAAAGGCTTGTAATTTTTTTGTTTCTTCCATTTTATCTGGGAACTGTAGACCGTCTGTACTATATGTGGTTGCAATTAGATTTTTCCCTCTCCTAAAATTATTCCTAAAAATTCAATTTTTTGTTTATTTATTTTCATTTTTTTTAACTTATAATTAAACAGTTTTCTATAAATTTATTTAAAATTATTTCTAAATGCTGCGTATGTTCTTTCTAATTTTTACTATGTACCAAGATATCGTCTATATATACACAAATAAATGGAAAAGAATTAAAAATTCTATCCATCTTTCTTTAAAAAATAGAGGGTGCATTCTTTAATCCAAAATGCATGACTAACTATTTAAAATGTCCTAGTGGTGTAGCAAAAGATGTCTAAGAAATAGAATTTTTTTTTCCCATTTTTATTTGCCAGAATTCAGATTTACAGTCAAATTTTGAAAATATTTTACTATTTTGTATTTTATTTATTGACATGACTTTATTTGATATCTTATATCCATCGTCTACAGTATTATGATTTAACCTTATGTAATTTATAACCATTCTTGCTTTGCCTCTTTTAATTTCACTATGATTTCTAACAATAAAAGCTGCCTATCTATGTTGACTACGGATGGTCTTATTACCTTTAAATCCAATAACTCTTTAATCTGTATATTAAAGTCATTTATGTCTTGATTTGTGTGTTTAATTTCTGCCATTCTTATTTTATATTTTTTTTATGATTTTTAATTTAGCTTCAATTTTATTTTTATCCCAATGTTTTATAGGGTATTCTTCTATTATCTGTATTTTTTCCGCCAATTCTAAAATTTTATCTATACTATCTACCTTAGATGACGTTTTATTGAAAATTATTATTTCTTTGATCTTGATATGAAATCAGTTTTTAAAGTTTCTAAAGATAAATACTTTAAACATTCTAAACTCCCTAGATTATCTAAATTTTTATCTTCTGGTTCTATTTGTGAATGTAAGGGTCCACCACGTTTCGCTCGTAACTCTGATGAGTTTATAGTATTAATGATAGAAGTGTTTTTCCCAAAAATTATAACATCATTGGTGATTGTTAAACTTTCATTTTTACTTAGAATGTTATTCCTATAACAAATTCATCTTTTATTAATTCACCTACTAATTTAGTTGTTAGATTATACTGTCTTTCTTGAAATTTGATTTTACAGTTATCAAAAAAGTCTTTATTCAAATCCCATTTCACTACCATCCATTTGACTTCATCTTATTTCATATTCTAATTTCTGCATAACTAAGTCTTTTCTAATTATGTTAATTGTAGAACCTGTGTCTATGAAAGTTATTAAGTTTAGTTTTATCATTTTTTTTTATTTGTATTTCTATGGGTATTTTGAGGCTTTTAGTTGGCTTTACTCTAGATATTTGACAAATTATTGTTTCTTGATTTTCTGTGTAATTATTTATAGGTTATTTTCCTTTTGTTACTAAATTTCTAAACTTATATTGTATTTCTTCTATAGTTTCATATATTTTATTCATTCTATTGTTTGTATTTACTATCTTGTCCTCTAGTTTTTCTATATCTTCACTATATTCTTTAATTTTATTATTATTATTAGGTTCTTCTTTAATTCTTAAACACTTATTACATTGATTTCTATTTTTTTATGTCATGTGTATATTTTACTTTTCTTACATTTATCCATCATTGATCCTTATCCTCTAACACATTCATGGACACATTCTTTTTCTATATTCATCATTTTTTGCATCGAGAATTGGAAAATCTAATTCTTCTACATTGCTATAATTGTCTTCAAAGCTACTTATAATTTCTAAATTGCCTAATTCGTCATCTGTATAAATGTTATATACTAAACTATAAGATTCATTATCAGATAATTCTATAATATTACACTGTATGTCCTCAATTATTATGGATTTAGCTACTCCTTTATTTTTATATTTATTGGGGCATTTATTAGGAAAATATCTAGGGTTTCCACAAATATAACATTTCCTTTCCAGTTTTTGGTTTTCTAACGTTTCCATTATAGTTGCGTCTTTTATTTTTATAATATGTTCTACTTGGTCTAATATTATATTTCTTTTTATCTTTATATTTTCTTCTATATTTATGTTTTTTTTATCCTTTTAGCATAATTCTCTCTTTCTCTTTCTATAATCATAGGTTTGTGGTGTATATAAATCCGAGCAAAAAGAATAATTTAATTTCTTTATTTGCTTTCTAGCTATTTCTTTTATGCAATATTCTTTTAGTTTATCTATTATAAATTTTATGGTAGCACTAATAGTTACCTCTCTCATTGGTCTTGATTCTACATCTTCTAATCTTATCATTCCATGGTGGTGGTATCTTATAATCTTTCAAGAATAGGTTCATCTAGAGCTAAACCTGCTGTACTTGCTAATCTTTCAAAGTCTAATCAAAATGGTTGTATACATTTCATATTATTAATACTTAATTTTTCCAAATCTTCTAAGGCTTTATTTTGTTCGTAAGTTTCGTCTCTACTAGGATTAGATCTTATAATTAATTCTCTAAAATTTCTAGGGTTATCTCCTCCAGTCATTTTTAACCTAATTTCTTCTGCTTTTAATATCTTAGCCGTAACATATATATCTAATGCTCTCTTTCCTAAACAAGTCTCTAAATAAGCCCACATTTCTTCTACAGTCATTCGTGTAAGTACACTATTATATGCTCTAATTACAGAACTTTCCCATTTAGTTATAGTGATAGGTCTATCTTGAAGGTTACAATTATTTAATTCTAAAATTAATCATCTATCATTTGCTAATGGTAAACTACATACTGTCTTTTTCCTAGTTTTTTATCTTCCCATTCATATTCTCTAGCAGGGGAAAAGGGTATTTACCCTATATCATATTCCGTGTTCATGGGTTCTATTCTTTTTCCAAATTCTTGGTTTGTTTCCATTTAGTTCTTTTATTGGCTTCATCCGTCTTGACTTTTATATTTGCTTGGTTTTTTTCTGTTAACATTCTAACTTCTATTTCTCTAGCTTTTCTAAGATTTCTATAATTCCACATATATATATTCAAATTCCTTTTTGCCGTCTTCACTTTCGTCTTCTTCACTTTCTCCATTTAAAGCATTAATCTCATCTTCACTTTCATAGTCTTCTATTTCAAAATATCTACATTCACCTTCATATTCTTCGTTATTTTTTGTCTATTCTGCTTGATAATTATAATTTCCAAATCTAATACTTAGAGTTCCATTACTATTTTTATACATGATATTATTTTATGTTACTAATCGGTCTTTCTAAAAAAGTCCCCAAATTCCAATATAATCCTGCATTAGTTTCCGAAGAGAATTTATTTGCTGGGATAGCTTTTACACATTTTTGTTCTAATAATGTAATTATTCGAGTATTTTCTAATTTATAGTTGGTAGTACTATTTTCACTAAGGTCCTATTTGATCACCCTCATTTTCCATGGAACTTTAATTTTTTTTTTCCATTTTTCAACTTTTTGGCTGTTTGATAGCCAATATTTTGCCCGGAAAAAAAATTTCACACCACCATCCTCACACTCCTAATTTCCTTGTTTTGGTGGAATTTGTTTTCTTTTTGGTTTTGGTGGAAATCTGTTTTCCATCTTTTTTGTAATTGGAACAAATTCCAAACCCAATGGTAAAAAAATCTATTCATTTAATTAACAATTTGCATGAAAAACAAAGCCAAACGAACACAAAAAAACTTCGATTTTTTTTTTACTTTTTGGCAATCCAAAAAAAAATTCTATCACCAATTCTAATAAATTTTATCCCTTTAATTGATAATTTTCATGAAAAACAAAGTCGAACGTGAAAAATTATACCAATCAAGCACAGTTAATTACAATTCTTACTAATACAATTTCTAGGCAATTCAATTTCCTAGAATTCATTTCATTTCCATCAATTTTCCACCTTTGCAATCAAACGAACCCTAAGTCTCCTTATGAATCGTGTGCAAATTAATTAATTATCTTCATCTCTTTTCATTTGATATCCTTTAATTTTTTTTCATATTTTAATATCTTTGTAAAAACTTTGTGTTCTACCTAAATAATTAGGTGTAAAATATACTATTCTGCCTTAATTATTCATGCCTAATTCCATGCTTCCTAATTTTCCTTGTTTTATGTCTGTAAATCTACTATCATATAGGCATACTAGTACTTTAGCTCCTAATTTTGCTCTATGAAGTCCTTTTGCTCATATTATTATTAATCATAAATGAGTCTGTTGAAGATTTTTATTAACAATTTCTTTGTAAGATTTTTTTTTTCTATTAAATCTAAGATATAAATTGATCTTCATGTGTACAAGAAACATATCTTTCACCATAATGTTAATATATTAAAGATTTGCTAAAGATATTCCCTTTTTATATATATATCTAAAGCTTTGACTAATTTTAATTTATTTTGTCTAAACGTCTCTATATGTTCTTCTATATTTATTAGGGATTCTAATCTTGTTTCAAATTTCGTTTCTCTACTTAATGTTCTAAATAAAGGATTACCGACTAATCCACCACTACTAGCTACAATTTGTATTCCTTTATCCATTACGTATACATCCACTTAGTTTTCTTAAATCTATTAGGCTCTTTAGTTTTACATAAATCTAATTTTTCTAGTTTATTTATTATATTATCTAAATCTTGTCTAGTATCTATTGACTCTTCTTTTTCTAGTGTTTTCACTCTACTTTCTAATTTCTCTAAACTAGAACTAGCATCTACTTCCCCTATATGACTAAATTTTCTTTTTAATATTTTAGTGTTTTGATTTTTAATATATTCTAAATCACTTTCCAAAATCTTTGTATTTTTATTTATATTTTGTAATAGAATTTTTACCTTTTTATTTGAATTATTCTTTTCTAAGTTTTCTCCTAAATTTACGAGTCTACAATAATATTTAGTTGTTTATTTTCAAAATGTAAAAGATGTTTAAAGCTTTTATCAAACTTACAAACTAAGGAAGCTGTGTTTAAAGTATCTTTTCTTTTAAAATTTCCTAGAATTTCTAGATTTAAGTAATCTATTCTTTTCATCAACTAATTTCTTTGGATTGAAATTAGCTCTGATACCAATCTCCTGTAAGGAATCTTTTTGTTTTTATTATTTTCTCTTATAGTTTTTATGGTTTTTTGTCTTTACTTACAATCTTTAGGATCTTTTATCAAGAAACTCCGACATTGAGAGATAGAAAACTCAGTGATTTGCTCTTGATCTGTAAAGTGGAGTCACGTCTATTATTTTTTTTATGTCTTTTTGTCTTTCCTTATAATCTTTAGGATCTTTTATCAAGAAACTTCGACACTGAGAGATAGAAAGTTCGGTGATTTGCTTCTTGATTTTTAAAGAGGAGTCACCCATATTGCTATCTAATGCGGATAATATGTGGCTTTCTATAATAGTTAACCTACCAATTTCTCGATTTTCTAGATAGATATTAATAGAATCCTTAAAATTTTATAAAGAACAATAAAGTAAAGTATAATCGTCTAATGGCATAAAATATAGGAAATATAAAAACAATATTTTTGTAATGGTCTTAGAGTACTTTACCGTTCAACAAATTAATTTCTTCAATTTTTTTTTATGAAGATTCGTTCATAAATAAGTCAACTACCATGTATGTATAAATATATAATTACGATTGATTAATTTAATTTATAATATTTTTATAATTACGTCCATTTATGTATGTATAATTATATATAATTATGATTGATGAGTTAAATTATAATATTATTATAATTACGCCCATTTATATATGTATAATTATATGTGATTATGATTAATTGAGTTAAATAATAATATTACTATAATTACGTACGTCTATCTCTGTGTGTGTGTGTGTCTATATATAT
>CAIGRO010250981.1:0-13477 GCA_903798355.1 Fraxinus baroniana
TTTAAATCTGAAAATTAATAAAATCTTACTACTTTTTAGATTTTAAAATAACATAAAATAAAAAAAAAATTCAAAACTCTAATTAATTATTGAAGATGAGGTATACAATTTGACCTTATTGTCTGTGCTATTTACTCAATTACAACTTTATCATATGGCCATGCAACTATGGTACAAACACATTTTTCAATACAAGTCATATCAGAAGTAGGCCTCCGCAAAAATACATCAGGTTTCATAGCTACATCAACCCAAACTCTCATAACATTGGGTTCTAGAGGAATGTGATGAACCAATATTTTTGGATCATTTGAAGACCAACGTCCTTCTGCCACCACTTCTCTTGTTCCGATCCAATCTAGTAGCTTACACTTACCATTGAGTATATTAGTGCTTACACTCTTCAACAACACAAATTTAAGAGCCACATTATAGTAAACTTAAACATACATATATATTATCAATGAAAATGAATGATAAATTTTACCAATGAAGATGGTAGTTGAATATTAGATAATTCTTCACTTTGATTTTCCTGAAACTACAAAGATAAAAAAAATTCAGAAACTAGCTGCTAAATCATGTGAAGTAAAAGTGTATATGAGTTATATTTCCCTTAAAAGAACTTATTAACCCATTTTTTCAATAAGTAATTGAATGTCGTCTCCATATCTATCACTTGAACCTTTAGTGTAGGGGTCTGTGCGCATTTTCAGGCTTGATCTTAATGTCATGCTCCTCGTACAGTCACAAATGTTAGATTCTGGTATTCAACTAAATAACCTCCAACCTTGTATATAGTGGAAAAAGTGTGCTAGGAGTTAGTTCCAAAATAAGTAATATTTTTCACTTGGAGTTCGTCCTCTGTCACTCCTTGTTCCCTCATTTCCTGTTGCAACCAAACAAGTTCACTATTGGTAGAATGCAATATAAGACTACTAGTTGAGTATAGAATACACTGTAAGGCTTTAAGCCTTTGCTGTAAAACTTTCCAATGAAAGGTATGGGCATCGTTTCTTACTGGGGGCATCTCCACGAAGTAATTTACACCATCAAAGGACATAGCTAAAGGTGTGAAATGAAGAACCATTCCTCTTCTAGGAGCAAAATCTCTCCAGACCTCAAGATTTGAATGGTCTCCGGCAGGGAGACAGATGCTCATTCGCTGGATTGCTATTTTCTCTATTTAAAAGAAAGTAACATTCTGGCTGAGCAAAGATAATATTTCTAGCTGAAGTGTTGTCACAAACAAGGGTTGCTGATTGTATGCTTTCCAAACCAAAATCTCGTAACAAAGAAATTAACCAAATGATTTCACAAGTAGTTGATGCCATAGATCTATACTCAGCTTTAGCTGAGCTTCTTGAAACAACGGTTTGCTTTTTGGACTTCCAACTAATCAATGATTCTCCTAAGAATATGCAAAACCCTGTTAATGATCTTCTGGTTTCATTACATCCTCCCCAGTCACTATCTGAGTAAGCTCTAATATGAAAATTTGATGATGCAAAAAATAAGATCCCTTGTCCAGGTGCTTTCTTGATATACTTCAGCACCTTATATGCTGTCTGCAAGTGAATTTCAGCAGGTCTATCCATGAACTGAGTCAAAATGTGAACTGCATAACAGATGTCTGGTCTAGTAAGAGTAAGATAATCAGCTTTCCCACAAGTTGTCTATATCTGGTTGCATCTTCAAGAACCTGATCTGAATGAAACAATCTATGATTTACTTCGATTGGTATGTTGCTAGGCTTAGCTGCCAGTTGTCCAAATTCTTCCAGCATTTCTAATGCATATTTTCTCTGAGAAACAGAAATCCCAGACTTTGATCTTGCCAATTCAAGGCCAAGAAAATATCTTAAAGTCCCCAAGTTTTTGAGTTTGAAAAACATATTTAGCTCTATCTTCTGTTGCTCAATTATTGAATTATTATTGCTAGCAATGGCTATGTCATCGACATAAACCAATAAAACCACAAAATCTGCTCCCGATGATATGGTGAAGAGTGAATAGTCCGATTTTGACTGCTTAAATCCAAGTTTCATCAAAGAATCTGTAAACTTTATATTCCATTGCCTCGATGCCTGTTTTAGACCATATAAGGATTTTTTGGAGTTTGCACACTAACTTTTTAGATTTATATTTTTGCGTCATGTTACTTGATTTACATCCCTTCTCCCCCTTAATCTGGTAACCTTGAGGAATTTCCATATACACATCATCCTCCAAAGTGCCATTAAGAAAGGCATTATTTATGTCAAGTTGAGCTAAATGCCATCCATTCATTGCAGCAAAAGAGAGAAAAACTCTGACTGTTGTATGCTTAACAATCGGACTAAAAGTTTCTTGATAATCGAATCCTTCTCTTTGATTGAAACCTTTTGCAACAAGGCGAGCCTTGTGTCTTTCTAGAGATCCATCTGAATGATACTTGGTTTTATAAACTCATTTGCATCCAATAGCTTTATATTCAACAGGTAAAGTGGTGATGGTCCAAGTTTCATTGGTTTCTAAGGCGGCAAGTTAAGAATTCATGGCTTCAATCCAATGATCAAAACACTTGGCTTGCTCAAAAGTCAGAGGATCAGGAAGTGAGGAAATGGATAGAACTAATTGTTTGAAGGGTGGAGAGAGTTTATTGTATGAAATGTGATTTTGAATTGGATGATCAGTGACACTAGAGGAAGATGGAAATTGATCTTTGTTTTGAAGTGTGAGGTGATAATCTTTGAGGTATGATGGGGTTTTGGATATTCTGGAACTTTTTCTGAGTGATGGAATATAAGTAGAGGCGTCAGAAGTTTGTACTTCAGTAGAAGTGTCACTGCAAGAATTGGTATTTGTGTTTGATGGAGAATGATCAAATGAAGTGGGAAAAGAAGGATTGAGGATTGTCTTATCATGATTAGTATAATCTGTGATTGTATCAGGAATAGAAGGAAAGACAAAGTTAGGAAGAGAAACTTCAGAATTTGACTTTGCTTTTAGAAAGGGAAAAGATGCTTCATGAAATTCGACATCTCTGGAAAAGAAAATAGATTTTGAATCAAGATCATACAATTTATATCCTTTGATTGTGGAAGAATATCCAATGACTACACAAGACTTTGATCTAGGATCAAATTTTCTTCTATGATGAACAAGATTTACAGCAAAGGCTAGACATCCAACCAAAGGAACACAATGAGAAGTGTAAGAGAACCACCAGTGTTTGATAAAACCATTGTCCTGCATATTCCTGCAATGAGCCTAGACACAACTAACTAAGCCATGAATGAAAGGCAGAAAATCATTCAAAATAAAGAAACCATCAAGCAATAGATAGAATGAACATGACCAGGCTGAGTACCATATGTAATACCTTAATGACATAATTTCAGTGAATAAGACTAGGAGTTTCAATTAAGTAGAGGTGTGGAACTAAGATGGAATACATAGGCTTTCCTCTCAAACACGATAATAATAAGGATGCAAGAAACAATCTACCCAAACAGTAACAACGACTGCTTTATTCAATGCCATTTCTGTAAATTTTCCTGAATAACTCCATTAAACTCATTCATGAGTTCAGAACAAGAGATAGGCTTCATCAGAAATTGGGGATACAGAAATTGGACGCCAATTTAAGAACCCAAAAAAAAAGCAAAAATACCTTCAAAATTTTCGATTTCCCAATTCAATCTCTCCGAATTCGCGATTCAAACCGTATGAAATTCGAAATTTCCCTTCCACAATTGAAACATGTAGAAACTGCAAACAAATATGAAAATCAACAACAACATATGAAAAATTAAGGATGAATTCGTTTCTATTGGAGGGAGATTTTCTGAAAAAATTACATAGAGAGACGGAGGTGTGGAGAGACAGAGGAGAGGTGTGGAGAGGCGTGGAGAACGAGGGGCGTGGAGAGGCAGAGACGTGGAGACGAGAAGGAAAGTAATGGAATGGGAAGAGAAAATTAGGGTAGAAAAGGCGGGATATAATAAAGGATTTTAGGCTTTTTAATTTGGTGGCTTTAAAAAATGCTATTATATTGTATTCAGATAAAATTCAATTTTAATTTATAGCATTCTCAAAAAGAATGCTACATTTCAATGTTATAAAATGTGTAAATTGTTGTAGTGATGGTTCATGAATTCGTTTTATAATATAACAAAACATTCAAGCCCAGCAATCCATGTAATCCAAGTTGTATTGTATTAGGAAAACTATGCGGAGGTCTTATAAAAAACACAATAATCCAAGCAATGGCACATTAAGAACTTAATAAAGGTTTCACGTATGCAGAGGAAAAAAACCCAGCAAGTAACCTCATCGTACAATGGTAGAGCATAATCAATGGAGTACGTAGGATGCCCTAGAGTGAAATTGACGAGCCCCTACACTGCCAAAGAACAAATAAGTATCAATGGTGATATGGTATATTCAAAGGAATAGCAAAATTGATGGTCATTCATACAGTCTAGTAACAGAGAAACTCACAAAAACTGATAAATACAAAATGTTTTCAACACATAGAAACCATTCCATTAAAATGAATTAGGAAGTTTATGAATATCCAACGAAAACCTGTTCGGGTTTTTCAATATGTAGGGAGGTGTTTTTTTTTTAAGTATATCCACAGCTTCACGGTTGGAACGACAATGCATTACTTTCATGAAACGCGTAAGATATGAGAGTTCAGCACACAAGGTGCATTTGTTTTACTTATCAGCACTTTTTTTTTCTTTATCAGCCGGCAGGAACAAGGATGTGGGATGATCATGTTGGATTTTAATTTGTTATGTGGGCCTACATACGTAATTAAGTGTTTATTAAAGACCATCTTAAGGTTAAACCCAATTAAAGTGATTTAATAAAAAACTAAAGGTATGAACTTCGGGCATCTAAATAAAGTTTGGGGTAGACTATATGTGCAGAGATTGGATTCATTAGGGTTGTATTTGACGATGGGGCGAATACATATAGAAACTATATATAGGGTTATGGTCCTCAATTAATATGTGATTCTCATTTTTTGTGTCATCCCATCGACACAAGAATATAAAAGAAAACATATTGAAGAGGAAGATATAAAACCCATTATCAAGAACAAAAAATCAACAATCAAGAAGAAGGATGAAGAAACCAAGATTATGGAGTAAGAAGCCAAAGTCAAGAACAAGAATTCAAGAATCAAAAGAGGCAATACTACCATGTTCACGAGAAAGAGAAGGAAAGCTTGTTATTAATACCATGTTTAGGAGCTTGGTAGGAAATTTTGATGTGACTCACAACCACAAGGCCTGATATCATGTTTGCCGTGAGTTTGATAAGCATGTTCCTGGAAATACCATATTCAGAACATTGGGAAGCTGCTAAAAGAATTTTATGATACGTGAAGGGGATAATTGATTATGAGACTTTTTATCAAGCAAATGTTCCAACAACTCTCTTTGGATCCACTGATAGTGATTTTGCACGAAACGTTGATGATAGTAAAAGTACGTCGATTATGCCTTTAGTATTGGAAGTAGAGTAATTTGTTGGAGTTCCAAGAAACAACCAAATGTTGCTCTTTAGACGATGGAAGCTAAATATATTGTGGCATCATTTACAAAGGAACCAATTCTACATGGGAGGATTAAACACATTCGTATGAGGTATCACTTTTTGAGAGAGCTTGTTCTTGATGGAATAATTCAAGTCAAATATTGCAAAGCAGAAGATCAAGAGATGTCTGTACAAAACCAGTTGAAGGTCAAAACTTCAAGAAACAACTTGCGAGACTTGGAATGAAAAGCAAATTTGATTTACAAGAGGCGATGTTGGAAAATAAACAAAATTTAGTTTTTGCTAAACACTCGGGTGCCATGACACGCTACAACACGTGGTGAAAGCTAATAGTTGGTTACAAAATTGACACGACAAATAAACAAGAACATACCCCAAAAGTTTTAAGGTTAACAATTACCATAAATAAAATTACTTATAGAATGATTAGGAAAAACACGTCCCAAACTAGAAAATATAATACATTATATACACAACGACGTTATGGAAGCGTGCATTTTAATTACTAATTATTTCAGCCAAAAAAATCTGTGAAAGATTGAGAGAAGGAAAATGGCTCATAACAAATGCACATATTGAGACAACAGAGTATTTGAGAAAATACTAATTAATATAATAAAATAACCATCAAAATGTTAACATAAGGTTTTCAATTATTAACTTTTTATTTAGTATATCTCAAAGAAAGACATGAGTAATCATTTACGTGAAGCAACCACATGATCATTAATACCAAACCAAAACATGACCAATCGTTTCTCTAAAACCACATTTTTTCTGATAAAAAAATCATGCAAAATCCATAATTATTGCCTTTGATGATTCGGTTCTCATTTCTAGGATTTTATATGGTTAATTTTGTTTTTTCACTAAGAGTAAAGAAAATAGCTTCAATATGGGCCCATACGGTATTGAAATTTAAGAAACCATGATTTACAATTAAAATATTTATTCTTTAGTTGTACCCTAACTTTGTCCTGGATGAGCATGTCAATATCAATAATTAAGGATAAAACAATAAGAAATCTCCGTTCTAGTTGAGCCACTATTCAAACTGTAAAGATAAGAACCAAGCCATTTACAAATTGATTATCTAGAGAGAATAGACTCCACATCGAGAGAATTGGTTTAAAGCCTGGACTAATGAGTCAACTTAATGGAAACCTAACATGACGACTGGATATAAACTAGGTTCAATAGTAAAGCTAGTTATGAAATCGAACCAACCACGGCCCCACTACTTTTTATTCCAAGTTTTGGCACTTTTCTGTTCTTTGTCTTCCTTGTTCTAGGTCGATTTCTTTCATTCATGTGGGAGGATTATTAAAATTTATTGGTACTCATTGACTAAATGTGTATTGAAATAACTCTCCAACAAGTGCAATGATTGTGTACAACTTTTCAAGTAGAATTGATTAATAATTAAAGAGTCACGACCATTTGATAGGGTATGATCTTGACCACTAGATCATGCCCCAATCTGAAGTGGTGCAATTTAATGGTTAAAATGAATTTGTACCGACACATGAGATCCTTGAGAAAAGACACACTGAATTCAATAAATTCGGCCATGCTAATTCCGTTTTCTACCCTCCATATAAATGTCAAATAGTTGATTTATAATTCCCTCTATCTCTAAATTATGTTAAAATAATTTTTAAATTATTTTTGAATTTCATTTGACCTTGAAAAGTACTACTTCCCTTACAGCAGAAATAAAGAAAAACAGTAAAAAAGGAATTACTACTTCCTTTACAAAATATCTTCATTACGACTATGGAAAATGAAAACAAGGCAAGTTACACTTATCCAAGCTGGTGCAACCAATAGTATAAACTGGAAAACTCCAGATAGATTTTAAGTAGCTTAAATTACCTTGAGCTCCAAGTCGCGCTAATGAATATGCAGCCTGGTTAGTTTCTCGATAAATATGCGTTACCTTAATAGACATAACATAAGAAAAATCCAAAATATCCTCCCAACTAAGACGAATAGACCAAGGGATGTTAACTTGACGATGAAACCAATGGATCACCACCTTAGAGTCTGTTTCTATTAAAATTTTATCTATGCCAAGTACATAACAAATTTGAAGGCCTATTTGCAATGCTGATACCTCTGCTAGAGTGGTGGTACCAACTCCTAGGGAGTGATAGAATCCAAAAATTACCTTACCTTGACAATCCCATAGCAATCCACCACAACCAGCTAGGCCTAGATTACCAACACTAGTACCATTAATATTCAGTTTGTAACAACCATGTTGTAGAGGGTACCATTTTACAAGGAATGGAGTTTTTACCCATATAGCAACTGTAGGGATGTGTAATACCTGTGAGAAATAGGAGGAGAGAGACATTTTTCTATGTTTAAGAAAATCATTCAATTCGTGTATCCAACATTTAACTTTAGCACAAATTTTGTGCAAGTTAACAGCTACATCTTTAAATTTTGTAGAATTTTTGGGTAACCACAACTCCCATGAAAGAAGAGGTGAGATAAGTAAAGCTACAAGATGTTCTTGTGTTGAACCACCAAAATGAAAATGTCAAAGTAACATTGCAAACCGCCAAGAAATATTCGTAGAAACTCTAATGTCAAATAATTTTCCAAAATATTGCCATGCTTGAAGAGCAATAGAACTGGTTGTGAGGACATGATCAATTGTTTTTTCATGCCCATGTTGACAATTTGACACTTGGAGACAACAGGAATCCCACAACGCCGGACCACTTCATCAACTGGAACCACATTATTCTAAAGGCGCAAAATGGTGGGATTCCAAATGATCCTATAAGGAAGAGTGGAGGATCTAGTAGGTCTAATAAGAGACCAAGCTAAGCTTGTAGAGAATAAATCATTACATCAAGGGGACCAAATTAATTAATCCCTACCTTTGCAAAGTTGGACTCGTGAGCGTTGAATTTCTTCCACTAAAGCAGAACTACCCAAAAATAATAACGTATCTAAGTTCCATTTGCCATTTAAGACCACATCATGAAGTCTTAGATTTGGAGAAATAATAGTCCAACCAAGTACAGATAAACTAACTGAACCTCTCCAGTTGTCATACCAGAATAGAGCACTGCCATCTACGATTAGCCATCTGCTGTGTTCAAAAATGAATGTGAAGTGATGGGAAAGATGTTTCCATATTGATGAATTTTTAATACTTAAATGAATGTTGACCATGTCCAAGTGATTATTGAGGTATTTTTGCCTCAAGAATTCAGCCTAGAGAGAGTGTGTGAAGTGATAATTCTCCAAGCCATTTTACATTAAAGTGACTTGATCACCTCAAATAGATTGCGAATATCCAAACCTCCTTTCTTTTGTGGAAAATAGATATTCTTCCAAGAAACCCAATGACGTCTAAAACCATCTTCAGAATCTCCCCAAAAAAGGCTTAAGGTGACTTGCAATTGTATACTTCGCTTCATTTCATTTTGTTAGGTTTTTAGTGCTGGTAATTATGTGGACAAAAGGACTAATTTGTAATGTGTTATAAAATTCAAGGACATAGGGTTCAATTTGTATAAATTAAGTTATGAGTTGTTGGGTTCGAGCATGAAAAAAAAAATCACGACACTGTATTTTCACTATCCTATCGTCTGGACACTATTCGAGCAACAAAAATAGAATCCTCATCGCTTACTGTTGCCTAGCTCTCGCTCGAATTTTTGTGGCTCATTTAATTTAATTACATTGTCATATAAATATCCAAACCATTGGATGAAATTCTAAGGTGTTTTTCATTGCCTCATCTTATTCTCTAAAGATCCAAGGACATAATCTTTCATTGTGATTCATCATTTTTTCTTGAGATCGTATAACCACCTGTTTATGGCGGTATCCCCGAAAAGTTTCGGAGAGTATCTTTGTGTAATATTCTACAGACCACACATGATGAAACTCAGGCTACTAAGAACTTGAAATTGCAAATGCTGACCACTAGGTTTGAAGAGATTAGGACAAAAGAGTATGATGTAAGCTTAAATGATATAGTGAAATCTAGTTTCAACCTCGATGAGAGAATCCCGGAGCCTAAAATTGTTAGAAAAATCCTTAAATCCTTACCTGAGCAATTTAGGCTTAAAATCACTGCTATTGAGGAGAGTAAGGATATAGACTTTATTAAGGCGGAAGAGCTTGTTGGATCTCCCAAACTTATGAGCTGATATTAGCTAAACCCACAAACGATAAGTCATAGGCCATAAAAACTGTGAGGAATAGTCATAGAGAGTCTTTGAATTCTGATTCTTTTAATGAAGAGGAGTTAATATACTTTGCTATAAAATTCCAAAAAATGTTTAGGAATAAACAAAAACCTTAAAAGAAGTATAGAAGTGGTCCAAGTGAGTCTAGGAAGAGTACTAAATTTGTGAGATGCCATAATTGTCAAGGTTTTAGCCACGTTATGAGTGAGTGCCCTAGCAGTATGAGAAACTCGAATAAGACTATTAATGTTACTCTCATTGATGACGAGTCTAACTCGGACAATTATAGTGAAAAATCAACTTGTGAGGAAAGTGAAAAATATATTGCTTTACTGCTAGAATTAGGAATGAATTTGATAAGGGAAGTGAGAAGGCTGAGAACGTAAGTAATGGTGAAAATTCAGAAAAAGATTCTGATAGTGGGGATAATTCTGATAGTGAGAGAGATATTCATGAAGCTTATGATAGAATTTATGAGGAGGGCTCTAAGATTCTAACAAAAAATAAAGCCTTAAGTACAAGAGTTACGGAACTTGGGTCGAAAAATTAGAAACTCGTAGCGTATATTCAAGAATCTACCTCAACCTTGAGTGAGTTGAAATCCATGAATGAATCTTTAGATACTCACGATAGGGATCTCACTAGTGAGCTTGAGAAGACCTCTAGGAGAGCTAATGAGCTAACACTTGAAAAGAAAACCTTAGAAATCCAGGTTAAAAATCATCTGAGCGACCTAGAGCATTCCAAGTCTCAGCTTCTTGCCTTTTCTAGTGATTCTATAAAGTTAGATAACATTATAAGAATGAGTAAGCCTACTGGTAATAAGAGAGATTTAGAAAATAATAAAAATGAACATAATGTTGCTAGTACGTCCACAACCATATTTGTCCCTAGTACTGACCAGCTTAAACATGTAACTAACCCTGAACTTAAGAATAAGGGATATATAGGACAGAGGCCTACCAGACAGCGTAGGACACGCCAACCTAAGAATAGATATCAACGATCACATACCTTTGGTCCTAGGTTTATCCCTACATGTTTTCATTGTGGTGAGTAAGAACACAAAAGGTCGAGGTGTCGTCATTTCCAAATAGAAACCAGAACTTAAATAGAAATAAGAATCAAGAGTTTGTTAGTCAGATTGACTTTCTTACTAATTAGGTGAGTCAATTGACCAACTTAATGTCACAGATGAGATGACTGAGAATACTCCTTTCACTAGGAAAACTTGGATGAAAAAAGTGATCTGAAGTTTTTTGAAATAGATCACGATACTCTTAAAGGTATGAGCAATTGTATACCTAACTGATTAGGTATTTTTGGTGCATGCTTGTGCCTTATCATTGTGTGAAATTGATTTATGAATGTATCATATTTGTTTGTTTGTTTTCCAGGTAGAAAACTTGTGTATATTGTTTTTATTTTTTGTGTGTTTGACATTCTTTTTGTGTGTTTGGTGCATTCATGTTTTAAAATAAAAAAAAACAACAAAAAAATGGAAATCTGAAACAAAAATGCTGAAAATTGTTTTTATACATAATATATAATATATGTAAAATTTGTTTGTTGTGATCAAGCATGGGTTTAATCGATGAGTTGTAACAAAGTTTCCATGGCTAGCTTAGGTTATTATGGAATACTTAGTATATGTGTCTTCATGCACCATCTGCACTGCACACACTATGATATTGTTAGTGAGGCTCAACCGCGTGTGAGATTTGGGATGACAATTACATGTTAGTAAGGTAACTTTGAACATGAATTGACCTTATTTATTAGACCTAAACTAAAATTTATTTCCGGTAATAAAAAGCTCAATATCTTATGTTCTTCTTTGGAGCTTATTTGACTCGAGCAATTAAGTCTGCGGGGTTTTTCATGACCTGGTGCCTATGGTCAACTGACTTGGTTAACCGGTTTAAAGCTCACTACGTTTGTCATTTTAGTCACTTAATGGAGAAGAGCATACTCTTAAGATGTGAAATATAATAATGAGCTTAAACTATTGAAGTATGTGAAAATAAGTTTTGCTCAAATTCAGAGGGAGAAAAGAAAATATCCATACAAAATAAACTTTTCTTTATAGGGCCTAATGAGCTTCCAATGGTTTGATTTTCATAAGTGAGGAATATACTTATTGGCAGTGATGTTTAACGTGTTCTTTCTCGCAAAATTAAAGTTTGGAGTCCTACTTACAAATGATTAGTGATACTTTACACACGTGTCACTTATACAATTTACTCCATGTTAACTTAAACTGAGTATGTGGGAAGGTTTACTGTACATTGATTATATTTATACAAGCTAACGACTGCATTTTTCAGTAATTATATGTTAAATTTTTTTTTTATCCCTTCGTCATTTATGACAAAAATGGGGAGAGGGAAAAACTAATAAAAAGACGGAGAGGGCGGAGTTAAGTAAAATTTTTGAATTTTGATTTAGGGAGAGATTAATTGATTTCATTGCATTTCATTAATGCTTGTCTAGTTGAGTTTTTGATATTTTTGTGATGCTAGTGGTTTTCTTTGTGCTTGGATTAACATTAGTGTTACGTCTCAATCTAGTTAGTTTTGATATCGTGTGTTTAATTTCTATATTTCATGTATCACGTGCTTTTATATATTTGAATTGTGGATTTCAAGAAACGGGTTTAACAAGAAATACAAAAGACATGTAGTTTGATGAAGCTTGTATAGTTTAGAATTAGTTTTTTTTAGTTCTTTGACTTATTGTATAGTTTTGTCACAGAATGCCAAAAGGGGAAGTTTGTTAGGTTTTTAGTGTTTTCAATTATGTGGACAAAATGACTAATTTGTAATGTATTGTAAAAGTCAAGGACCTAGGGTTCAATTTGTATAAATTAGGTTATGAGTTTTAGGGTTCGAGCATGAAAATAGGAGAATCACAACGCCACATTTTCGCCAGTCTATCGCCTGGACATTGCTCGAGCGACAAAAACAGAATACTTGTTGCTCACTTGTCGCCCGGCTCTCGTTTGAGCGAGAGGCTGTCTCTCGCCTGTCGCCGAGATTTAGCTCGAGCGACAGGTTTATGCGGAAAATCCTAATTTAAGTTTTTAAACAAATTTTTTCGGCCCATTCAACCAAATTACCCTCTCCTATAAATATCCAAGCCATTGGACGAGATTCCAATGTGATTTTTATTATTTTCATTGCATTATCTTATTCTCTAAAGATCCAAGAACATATTCTTTTAATTGTGGTTCATCCTTTCTTTTTGAGGTCATATAACCACTTGTTTGGGAAAAATATCAAACCCATTACACCGACACGCTATCTACTCCCTATTGGTCATATGATGATACTTTCTCAATTGAACTTCAGAAGCTGCTGGAGTTGAGAAAGGTTGGAATACAAGTGCAGAAAGAGCACAAGGCCTTGGAGCAGGTTCTTGCAATTCCGCTGGGAAGAGACAATTGCAGAAGATCTTGCAGCAGACATTGGAGTTAGGATGAAATAGATTGGAAAGTGTAGTGTAGTTGGCTAGATTCAATCTGACTTTAACTCACTCTGTATATTGTCTATATTGGAGGTAAATGGTTTGGTCCCGAATTTTTTACCTAATTAGGGTTTCTCCGTCATCATTTTGGTGTTTGTTATTTATTGCCCTTTTTATTACCGACGTATTCAAATTTTGGAAAATTGACTTGTTTAATTAACCATCTAGAAACAATTAAAA
>CAIGRO010250984.1:0-16281 GCA_903798355.1 Fraxinus baroniana
AATATTCTTGGTTCATAAATTTTTGAGGACTTGATTGAAGACTTATATTCTTATAGTGGTTTGATTGCAAAAAGGGTATTTTGGGAAGTTTATGTTTTCTGGTTTCTATAATTGATTTTCTGTACACTCATATTTTTGCTATTTGACTTAATTACCACTTTTGATATATGGCTTTTGGGTGTGTTTGTACTTTGTGCAGTTTCATCAGTACCGGTGGTGGGGGCTCTACCGATGGAGACAAATGAGCACCCGAAGATCTATCGAATGAAGCTCTGGGCCACCATTGAGGCCCATGCTAAGTCTAAATCTTGGTTCGACGTCCGCTAAAATTAATATACGTAACGTGTTTTGCATAGAAGAGTTCTGTTGATGATTACAGTAAAACGAATTTTTATTGTGATTATGAAGGTATTACCCGAGGAAGCTTAAAAATGTGATGAAGAGCAATGGTCAAGTCCTTGCTATTAATGAGGTGTGCATTCATATTCAATTTATCGAAGTATAAAATATTGCTCACGGATTTGAATAATTGGGAAATTGGTTTCTTTTGATGCCATATGATTAAACGTATATCTCCATTTCGTACTTAATTTTGCGCAGAAAATGCTCATGATGCATATTTCAATATTTCTAGAACTGCATTTTTTAGGGATAAAAACATAAATTTGCACTCAATCTTTAGTTTTTCAGCTTGGTCCCATCAAGAATTTTGAAGCCTCGGGAGTATTAAAATGTACAGTTTACGAATTTGAGGAAAACTATACTTGTACAACATACAACTGAATAGGGCTTATTATATCTTGATGAATTTCTGACTTCTCTTCTCTTGTAATTTACACTGGCAATTCTTTATAGTTGTTTTGGGTCTGTGCATCTCGCAATATAAAGCATCAAACTCTATAGGGAATGACGGGCAGGGGCGAACTCAGCACCCAGCGAGCCCCTGCGACCGCCCATACTGGATCCGTCAGTAACCTTTTTTTTTTTTTTTACAATAGATAAATTTTTTAGCTTATATTAATGTTATTTCATTTCATTTTCAAACGTCTCCTTCAGTTGAGTTGCTTAGAGCTTACAATTCTTATGAAATGTCTTTGATTCGATTTCTTAGCTTGTCATTCATATAGTTTTAGTTCTCCAATTTTTATCAAAATTAATGGCAATAGCGAGGGGGGAGTCGAATCCATTACTATCCTTAAAGATTATTGAAATTCTTACCATTATGACACTTGTTGAGTTTGATATTATTATTAACATAATAATATATATTAAGCCTCTATTTGATTCCCATTAAAATTCTCATTCTCATTCTTCTACCCATTTTCAGCCACACATTTTTTAATAAAATAATATTTTTCATCAAATTAATAACTTTTTCTTCTTTTTCAACTACACATTCTCCATCAATCTACTATTTCAAAATATATTCTTCCAAAATAATATGGCTCAAACACACCCTAAGCTTTAAATATTAATAAACGACATCGCTCTTACGATTGCTGATTCTCGACGTTGACCGGTCAACATCCACCCAAACTGAACTTCAACGTTGGGTCCACCCCTACAAACGGGGGCTACACTAATATACAAAGAGGATTGCACGCTTGAACAATGTACAAGAATTGATTGGGCTGATTTGAAGAAATTTTCACAACTTCGATTTTTCTTTGTGGACACTGAATAATTGATGACTTTACTGTTTGGGAATGGAATATGCTCCATTATATGGTTCAAATAGATCAACACTGAACAATCATCACTACTATCATCTTCATTTTTGAAGTCTCAAATTGCTACTGCTATTTGCCAATCTCCATTCATTCTTCATGCTTTCCCTAGCAACTAACCAATAAACTAAGGGGTTGCTGATATTTTAATGGAAATCCTGAACTTACGAATAAAGAAATTAATACACAGCTGATGGGTAGAGAGGAGCTTTTTATTGGTAAGGAAATGTCATACTTTCCATGAACTTACACACACATAAAGGAAAACAAGTGAGGTTTGACTCACAAACGACTTTATTCCTTAACAACCAATCAATAAACTTAGAATATATAAACACTATTCTATCCCAAAGAATTACTTACGACAAGAAACAAAGCCAAAACACATTATTCGATAGATCGAAGGTTGAAATGTCAAGGATCCCCATCTACAATCAGGATATATGATGAATTTACAAGCACAAATATGGAAAAAGAAAATTATTTAGAGTTTTATACACAAATTATGGTGTATAAAAGAGCTTTTGATAGGTGAGGAATGTCATACAAGAATCAGGCGACACCGGAAAACTGTGCTGCTTTCATGACAAGCTCTTCAGTGGTTGTGCCAATTATCTCATTTGCACGCTTGAGACCGACACAGAAATACCTTCCAATTGAATCCTGAATTGAAGAGAGAGTTTTTTTTACCACAAAGGTTGGACATGAAAATAAACGCCTATGTTTGGTTCATGTTTATAAACACTCGAAGACACTTTTTATCCACACCCACAAGAACTACCCAATTATCCACCACTCTTTTCTATCTATATTTATTTTCAAAACTGTTGATAGAAAGTTGCTTTCATCATCCAAGAAATAGACTAATCATGAAAAGAACTAGTTCTACTACATGTTCGGGACAACCTCTCCCAACATATCTGCAAGTGATAGGTGGATCCACATAGAAATATGTAATAAATAATCAAGAATTTATTGAAAAGCAAAAGAGGGAGGAAACCGAAGCAGATAGAGTGAATCTCACCTGAGAAACAATGCCTAATTTCTCTAATTTATGGACCGCATCATCAACATCAAAGTTGCAGCGTTCACCAAACTCATCCAGTATTAGATCCTCGCATCGATGGTCAAGATCCTATTTACATGATCAGATTGTTGGATAAAATATCATTATCAGTAAATATAGTAAACATGTCAAATTCAAGATCAAGCAAGGCGGCACCAGTTTTGCATACCTCCAGAGTAGCTTTCCCCTGCTCCATTAATATAAAAAATGAAATTATCACCTCCTTTACCTGCACATTTGCAATATTCACTTAAGCACCTGACACTGTATTTTTCAGAAAGACTAAAAACTTTGGATGGGTAAATAAAGCTCAAGTGAGATTCAAGTCACCGCCAATAAAACAAGTAAAAAAATTGGGAAATATCTAATTATGATATATAAGTTTTGGGATCACACGAATAAACTAGCCAGGGTTTTCGTTTACATCTTCATGTAGTTATTGCATACATTGACAATAATAAGCTTTTAAGTCATTCAAATTTATTCAATAAAACAGGAAAGGCCAGTTTGATATTTTACCTATTACAAGGTAAATATTTTTTGTTTTTAATTTGAAAACTTACTTCTTGTTGAATTACATCATCGCACAAGTGAAGAAGAGTGCCCTTTCCACTATCTAATTGTTTGTCATACATTGACTGAGTGATCAGGTTCTGATATGTAGCCATGTTCTGTTGAAACCTGGAGGCAATTAAACAAAGCTTCGGTTGGAACCAACAGTTCATAGGCACTCAAACCACAAAGCCAGAGAGTATGTCTAGTTAAGAAAACCAGTCTCAACTTTTTTCCTCTGAAAAATAAACTGAAACACATCAAAATCTAGGGGGGAAAAAACACTTAACGTGAAGTATGTCTTAGCAATATAACCAATCACTGTGGAGAGAACAGCAAACATGACCCAGAAGTCAGCTTTAGGCATTTCAACTGAACCTACAACAGCTACCTGCAAGATTCCACAATTGAAGCATGTGACAAAATTGTTTGACAGGAAGAAGTAAATATAATTAATACATACTACGTAACTGACCAGTCCAACTACAGCAGAGATAAGAAATTTGACCAAGTCCATAGGAGTTAAACTGGGATTTTTTTTCTCTGGCTATATAAAGAAAATAAAGTGGTTAAAGAATGTGTTAGTACCATAGCAAATTCAAACTTATGTAAGGAATATAATTAGAGTAATGCTAAAGAAAAATAAAAAGTTTAAAGGAATAGGCTAGTACTAGCACATTGGGAATCAACAACAAAGGAGAGAGGTTGTAGAAGAAAAAGAGATAAGCTTAAAAAATCTCACAAGGACGATTTCCATATCAGCCATCGGGATGTTTTTGAAATGCTTCACATATATCCCACGTTCTGCTTTTGTTTGGGAACTTGCTCGCCTGCATAGCAATAGAGAAAAGCTAAGAAGTTAAAGGAGCAATAACAAGACTAGGAGTTTAAGCCAATGTCAGCACTTGAGCTAACTACTAGCATTACAGAATGAACATCCGTTTATACCAAATAAATAGTCGCAATAAAAAATTCAAGTGAAAAGAATAAAAGAAATTGGAATGGATACCTGTAAACAACAATTATCCTATCAAAGGTAGGTTCTTGAATAGTGATTTTGCTCAGCAGATTGCTTAGGCTGAATCAATAAAAAATAAAAACGATTAAAATGAAAATACTTGTCAGGAACTTGAAACAAGCAACACTTACAAGTGTCAATTCTACGCTGTTCATAAAGGGTTTGGATTGATCACACATTTTAAAATTATCTCAGCATATAGACATTACCACGCATGACTGGTATCCAAGTTATATGAAATTCCCTTCTACATGAGCATCCATGAAGCAGAAATTAATGCTTGTGGTCAGATAATCTAGACATTGTGGGAACACAATAACCACACACCTAGTGCATCCATTAGATTTTGCACAAACTTAGAGCAAGCTCAGTTATATAGAGTAATCTGTGCTAACAAAATAAGATCTCCAAATTGGAATATATTAATAAAAGTAATTTTTGAGAAATTTAGAACTTTTAGACAGGTTTCAATAAATTATCAAACATTCTACGTATGATTCAGGATTGTTTAGTTATTATGCAAATCCAGTAGTGCATTTCAGAATTTAATAGATCAACACAAGGAAAGGGGATCTCTTTCAATTTATTCAAACCCCAAGCAAGTGACGCAAGAATAAAAATGAAAATCATTAGAATCATGATTTAAAACCTTAGTTTCATTTTCTCAAGACGAACACGTTCAGCATATAATCCATCATCCTCAGCCTCATCATTGATTTCATCGTCTTTTTTTGGATCCTTTGTACGCAGTGAACCTGATCTCCTAGACAATATCCTTTCTAACCTGCAAGTAATAAAAAGACCTCTATTTAGAAACTGCAACATAGGTGTGCATGGAAAGATGGCAAAGATAGATTTACATGCCAAAAAAGAGGCCAGAAAGAGAGAATCATAAATATGGAACTACATTTTGATATTGACTACCCTGAACTTCAGCAATTCAAATGATTATAATATTATAATAAAAAAAGTCACCCACCTGGTCTTTCTCAAAATCCATGCCCACAAACGTGAAATGATCACATCCACTTTCTCCAGGAAAAAGTAATCAGTTGTCTTATCAATTCCAATCCCACGTCGAAAGATAACATACTAGAGAAAAAAGAAAAAAGAAAATGGAAAATCAAACTCAAACTGATCATTTACCATGAGAACCAAAACAACCTGGAATGGATATATTTGAGTCTTGAGCTACCACTAATTTGAGGAAAAAAATTTGCTGATGTACGATTAACACGAAGAAGGTAAATTAATGGCAGATGGCAAAGTGATCAGTATATCGTTACATCATATTCTATTCCAGAAGTTCATTCAACCCAACTGTGAATATTACAAAATTACAGTTCGTCAATTTTGTAGATAAATTAAAATTATAATCATCAAATAGAAAATGTTTGTTCTTTAATTGTGAATATATTGGTTCAGATAATTCCAAATAAATCGCCAGTCTTCCAGTCTGCAATAGAGATAATTAGGCATTAGTGTCTCAACACATACATGTGAATTCACCTTCCACTGCAGATTTTTGAATTTTAGTGGCTCATCTTCACATTACAATCTGCAAGACTTGATATAGGCATTTGTCTACAGAGATATGATCTTTAGAAACTATTGTCATGCTTCTAAGAGCATTCCTGTGCTAGTTTGTTTTCGTATCTCCAGAGTGATAAATTGATCTAGTAATCATCTGATCAGACCAGAAACGTCTTTGAACATCTGTAGCTCGAGTAAAAAGCATAAAATGTTTGTGACTTTACTTAAGACGTTTTTCTCGTTTGCAGAAGCCAAGGAGAAATGTGGCCTTAGTTTCAAATATTAACTGGAAAGAAACAGTCTGACTAGATAGAGATTCTCCATAAGCCCTACGATTAAAGTTTTATGGTTAAAAACATGCTTAACGAAATGCTCTTGCTGGAAAAAAAATAAGGTAAATTCTATGGGAAAAATATAGTCAGGTAACGACTTGTCTAAGATTCTAACTGTCCAGGTTTACAAACAGTTGCTAAAGAATTACCTTCAAGAAAGTTGCACAAAACTAAGTGCATGTTTGGTAAAGCTTTTTGTAGATTATGAGTTGTGGGTCCTCCAAAATGTGTACATAAAAAATAATGTTTGACCAACTTCTAAGCTGGAAAAAGCTTTAACAAAAATACTCTAAATAGTGAATGGAGAAAAGCAAGAAGGCACAGGAGACTTGACACTTAAGGTGACAGTATGGGTTTCAATTCTCGATAAACTATTTCACGAAGAAAGAGAAGTACAAAACCAAGTTTATCCTCAAAAAACAAAAAAATTAATAATAATAATCTAGTGCACATAGAAACGAGAGCTAATTTGGAAGTAGGAAATAATAAAAAGCCAGTTCCAGGATCCATTTGGAGTATACAGTTCTCTAATGCTACAACTGGATTGCTTATAAATGGGAATCAGCTAAGCTGACTGCTGTAGTGAACACAAGGGCATCTCATAAGTCATTGCTCTTCTGGTTGCACCAGAATCTGATAGGTAAGCACTTATAGTGTTGTTATATGTCATTTTTAGTTCCTTTTCCCATCACATAAGGTTTCTTAAGAGCACTAGTCCAGATTAACTCAACTTTATTACCCAAGGCAGACATAAGTTGAAAACCAATAATTGTCATGAGAGATAAAATATGGATTCTATATAAAATGAGGATTTGTCACTCTATTAACACGAGTTGATGTAGGAGGAGAATTTGGAATGGTTATGAAAGTTGAAGTAACTGTTTGGGTAGAAAATGACGAAAATATGTAGAAAACTACAGTGGATATAATTTCCCATGGTGATGCACAATAAAAGTCATGTCACGAAGTCAACTACAAAGCTCTTTTGTTCAAAATTTACACCTAATAATATGCACTCAACAATTGCACAGAGAGGGGGAGGGGGAGGGGGAGAGGGAGAGCAATAAAGAGCAATACCTTGTCAGTAAAGTCTGGAAGGTTTTCACGAGGATGCTCCTCAAAATATCTCTTCAGAAGCTTCTTATCAAGCTACATTAAGAAGAAGTAGAAACGTGAACAGCATGGAGATGCTATGTAATGAACAGAGATAAGATACTAAGTATGCCAAATAGATGTATCTCTGTCAATCAACAACAGTAATGTGACTAACGTCTGAATCAATCACATATGTACATCAGCACACCTTAGATTCATCAACAGTAATGGGAAGATTGAGAAGATATTGCCCTGACTGTGCAATTTCAATCTCTTCATCAGTGGCTACCTTAAAATTGCTCTTTTCCATCACCTGCACGATAAGATAAAAATGAATTCAAAATGAAATACAAATAAAAAAGGAAGATCTGAAGAGCCATAACATACACTCATTTCCCCCTTCGTCCTCCACCCAAGAAAATGGGCAGCATATTGCTAACTTGATTGACGATGTATTTGTGTATAGCAGACATAAAAGTAATCGTAGCAAAAAAAACACTAATCATCGATGTTACACAAACGTCTATTTGTGCACTGTGTATAACCATAATTTTTTTGGAAACACTTTGATAATTATGTTTCTGCATATCTGAATAGCAAACAGATTCTCAACACAAAAATAAGCAAAACTGTGGGCATCTGTCATGTTACGAGTCTCTTCCTTATTGCGTATTGCATTCTACCTGAAACAAGTACGTCAAAAAATTCTGTTCAAGAATGTCAACTTCATCCGGAGATAAGTTCTGCTGCTCCAATTTCTGCACCCCATACACAGGATCAAAGAGGGAGTACAATTGCTGCATGCACATAAACATAATTACTGAAGAATTAAAAAGAGGGAGGGAAAATCAGCTTTCTCCTAGAGGGAAAATCCAATGAATAGGGAAACTTTACCATGAGATCCTCAAATTGTAAAAGATACCAAGCTCGAATTGTGTACTCAACTCTCTTGCAGAGTTTCAGAAATTCAGTGCGATCAGAAGTATGCTCTGCAGAACAGCGAAAACAGTGCACTCAAAACAAAGACAGCGCCACCAAGTTCGTGACAAAATGCAAAAAATCCCAGCAATTATTCTCTCTCTCTCTCTCTCGCGCGCGCGCTTAATGGACTTCAATTCTATTTTTATTAGTTGAAATAGGAAAAGAAACATTCCCCTGATATTGTTCTATCCTATTTTTCTTTTTCCATGAATCACGACTAATTAAAATTAAGCAAAATTTTCAAATTAAAGGTGAATTTAACAAGTCCCCACTATAATTAAGAAAAGCAAAAACTGTAGAAATGGGAAGCAAATGGTGCAGCAGCGACCCACATATTCAAATTCGAAAAACTAGAGATAAATCAAAAGAGCGACATAGAATATGAAATAAAATAAATTACCAATGAGGTTGGCTAGGTGCACGGTGAGCTTAGGCTTGAGAATTGGAATGACAGATTCTGGCTCTAATCGGATCACCTCTTTCTTATTATTATTTTTTCTTGTCTCCGCCATTTTTTCCCTCTTTCTGTATAAAGCTCTCTTGTTATTTATTTACCTGAATGCATCCACAAAGTGAAGATGGAAAGATTTGGGAAATAATAAGGGTTTTGAAATCTTGAATTGAATGAGAGTTGAAGGCGGATTATTCTAATATAAATAGACAATAAAAAGCAAAAACTATTACATTCTCGGAACTCCCAAATCTCACCTCTGTCCTTTCACCACATCCGCACATTTTTATGTTTCACTCGCTCTCTGTCTTTACAACCGGTACTTCCATTCAATTTATTTTGACAAATTTCATCCCTGGTCGCTCAAGTTTCAACAAAACCCCAATTCGATCATTAAAATTTTAGTTTATCTAATTTGGATCTAATATATATCAACTTCAATTTAATTTCAAATTTTACCTCTTGGCACATTTTTCTCCAAGGGAAACATAGGCTGTGTTTGAGCCATATTATTTTGAAAAATATATTCTGGATTAATAGATTAATGGAGAATGTGTTGTTGAAAAAAAATTATTGATATGATAGAAAATATTATTTTATTGAAGAATGTGTGGTTAAAAATGAGTAGAAAAATGAAAATGAAAATTTTAATGTGTACTAAACATGGGCATAATCCATGTCCCAAATCTTATTTTTTATTTTATTTTTTGTTGTATATTTATTAAATTTAAATTCTTTTAGAAAAAAAAATAAAAATAAATGAGATCTCTCTCGTAGTTGGAAACTACATTTGAGGCTTGTTTGATTATGGAGCATAAACTTAAATTAGGATTTGTGTTTATTCTAGATACCATGTTGAGTATAAACATCATAAAACATTTATATTGATTTTTTTCATTAGATGTTTAAAGTTCTTGATGTGTTCAACAACTATTCATGGGGGTCGGGAGTTTTTTATTAATACGTTGCATGTGTTCAGGAGGGGACTTTCGATGCCCAAGTCATCAAATGTCGAGCATGAATACGATACCTATAGCTTTACACTGGCCATGCGGGTGGAAGCGATAATTGAGTAGGCACAACCATACCATTAGACGGTGAGGATGGACGGTGTGGTCGAAGGGATAGAAAGGGTTTTACAAGGAGGTGAACAAGAGAGTGACAAAGGAAATGATGGAGGGAATTATGTAGCTTGTGACAAAGATGATGGAAGAGAGGGTGATGAGAGGTTTACGGAGGTGGTAGACGAGAGGATAGCGGAAGGGATGATGGAAGGAGATGGATGAGAGGGTTACACAGGGATGGTAGAGAAATACACGTGGTGGTGGATGAGAGGGTAGACGGGGGGTGGCGGAGGGTAGAAAGCGTACTATTAAGGTGACGGAGCCTAAGGTGTTGGGCAAGAGGCTGAAATTGCTATCACAAAACGTTATTTCTTCGTTTACAGTCAAGACAAAAAGGAGAACATTTATGGACAGTATATATGTCAATCTCTTTCATAATGTCGACCTAATCAAGAAGAAGGTATTTTACAAATGGTTTAAAGGTATTTGCCTTGGGTAAGTAATTTATGCTTTTGCTAACGGTACTATTTATCACTTGTAGTTATTTATGCATTTGCTAACTTATTGTTTTTCCGTAAATCACACATGAGTAAGATTAGATAAGAATTAATAATGCCTTGGCATGGATTACAGATGTGGTGAACAGTAGAGGGTAGCTAGCAGAAAATGTAAGCCAAATTTCCACTATGTATGTTGTTGTTCACATGTTATGTGTTAAATTTATGTTTTGTTTTTTTGCAGATGTAGCATGTTGAATTGGAGATGTATTTGTTGCGAGATCAAGTTAGTACAAATCCTTGTTTGTTCGACTATTTTGGGAAAGTTATTATAGGCTACTTGTTTAAGACTGCTACTAATATTGAGAAGTCCTCAAAGGATATTTACCCGGAGAACTATGTCACGTCTAATTATATCTTGAAATATGTGACATGGGAAGAGCCTAGACTAGGTATGGCGTGGGAGGGTTATATGCATCTCTACATTTCTGTGGTATCACACGGACATTAGTTTGTAGTTGAGACCCTTTTTATTCAATCTACTATACATGTCTACGACCCCGACCATACATGTCTCACCTAGGGCACCTAGAGAAGATCTTAGATCCCATGAGAGTCATAGTTTCCAAGTGGCTAGGATAGTGAACATTTAAGTTGATGACAAACAAACTGTTGTGAGGAAAAACACGACAACAAAATATCATAAATTTTTTATAGTTGTAGCATTGGGTGACTTAGCTTCCAATCATATTTATTTAACTCATATCCTACTATTTATCTATAGGAATGTAGTATATTCAAAATTAAATATTTAAAATTTCGAAGATGTGATGAAGCCCTAGTCAACCAAACTCACGTGTCCAAGTGGAGGTGAAAGTACTAGTATACAATTTATAAGCATTCAATTGCGACTCATAATGTTTTGTCTGAGTACTTTGTAAATATGTTAACTTTACATTAATTTAGCATTTTTTTGTGTTTTCTAATTTAGCCTCTGTTTTGAAAGGTATTAAAATTAGATTTTTAGTAGATTTGATAAAGATTAATGAAATATGTAGTTGAAAGTTGTAGATCCTATAAAATATGTGATTAAAATTAATTATTGACTTCAACTTAGATTAAAATTTGAATTTTAGTCCCTACCAAATAGGGGCTTAATTGTTTGATACTTTGTAAATTTTTAAATAATAAATATTACGTAGTACATTGTAAATATTTTACGCTAATCAAAATATACAATATTTAAACAAACACATCACTCTAAACCTTAAATAATTAATATTAGACAATACATTGCAAATATTTTATGACAAATTATACATTTGTGCTAGTGAGTGTGTCCAATTGCGTCATATCTGTCACACGTACATGTTGGGAAAATTGCTCGATGCATTGTTTTATAGTCATACATCTAGGAGTACATGATTAGAATATGAGTAGATAATGCGATCGAGAACTTTCCATTTGACTTCATTTGATATGAAGACATATATTGATATCCAAAAATCATCTATGCAATGGTAAAAGCATGTGTGGTATGGAAACCTTTTATGCATAGTGCAACTGCATGCGCAAATAAAAAACTCTCCAACTAAAACTTCTACACGTATAAGTGTTATCATTCAAGTTCATGATATATCTTACGTTGGGTCCCTCCTCAAGGAGAAGTGAAATTGATCCACGGGTTCCACATATACTTTCTTTGCCATTTCGAGAGTTTTGAAAAGTTTATCCTCTATTGCTGGAGCTAGTATGCTTGTGCACCTTGTGAATTCACACATCTTTATGAAACAATTCCTGCAAGTTTCTATGAATGTGCTCGATCATTGAAAGAAATGGTAATTCATGATCTTTCTTAAATAATGAATTCAGAAACTTTGCAGTGTTCGATGTCATCATATTGTATCAAATTTCTATAAAATATCAATGTGTTCAACCTCCATCTCAGTTAATTGTCCCATTTGTCATGTACTTATTAAACTCTTAGACGTCATGTCTCCGCAACTCTCCTAAATAACACACGATCCCACTTCCCTGATACTTGGTCTTTAGGTTGCCTTGTATGTTGTATATGGAGTAATCATGATGTGCATTATGAAAATCTTCAACTACACCATTTATTATAACATTTCCCCGATCACTTACAAAAATAAGGTTTTTGACATCCTTTATTACTTCTCTCAACTTGTGTAGAACTAATGTATCACTTAATCAGTCTCATTATCAACTATGTCAAATACAAGAGAGTAAATTTGAATGTTTGCATCTTGATGTTTAATAATAATAAACTTATCTTGGTATCTAATTCTCAAGACTAATATGTCGATTATAATTAGGGGTTGCATTGAATTAGTAAATGCATTGTTTAAGAGCCATAAAGAAATATTTGAAACGATAATCGACATTAGTCTCTAAAGAACATCGAGCCAGGATCGGTTCTCACCATGTTATCACAATAAGCAGATAATTTAACATGGTTCATCGGGTGAACCCCATTAAATCCTACAATGCTTTTTTAGCTTTCCAGGCTTTTCGGTAACTCATAACCACCCGAGCTCCGGATGGATCTTGCTTGTTTGTGATTATTTTTATGAATATTCAATGAACAAGTATGTTCACCTACGTACTTAAAAACTACAAAGAAATCAGTTGTGTCAAACTTTGTTGTTCGCAAACGCCACTTGCAATGTCATTTATATAAATAATTGTGTTGGTAGTCCTATTTGATTTCTTGACTTAGGACTTGAAGTTGTGTTTTAATGCAATTATGTACACAACTTGTTGAAGATCTCTTTAAGTGTCAAACAGTTGGTCGACTTACAAATTTTCATCATCGAAAATCATACATAAGTACGAGAAGACTGTGAAATGAAATTGTTTCCTCATTGTCTTGAACTATCTTTAGGGATTTGTGTGTAAGTTAGATAATTAGTTTGTACAATTCAAAATAATGGAATATCAGTTTCTAATATATGTTCACGAGATATTTGTGTTAAGCTATTGAATAAGTTTTTGAGGTTCTAATGTTAGAAAAATATTTGTTTTAATTAAAGGAGGGCGGTACTTTCAAAATTTTATTAATATGCCCTCACTTGTGACGGAGGAATGTCGTGATTACATAAAAATAATAAAAGCGGTAATTGAGGAAGTACTACTTCCCTTTCAATGGAAATAAACGACGAAGAAAAACTGTAAAGCAGTAAATGTAACGCCTTTTGGGATGTAGTAAACACTTCCTTTACAATAAAAACGAATACAAATAAAGAAGAAAAAATAAGAATTGAAAGTAAAAAATAAATTTTAAACTTTGATACTGGACAATCCATGTGTTGTCAACTTGTACTAGTGCCCTAATGTGTTGTAGTAGATGAAGTGGTCCATATACTTCATATCATCGATGATTCCAACCCTCTGCAGCAAGAGCATCTGCAACCTGATTTCTTTCTCTGTAAATGTGGAAAATTGTATCTTTGTCGATGGATATGATATCTGTGATATGTCTGAGTATACTTTGAATAGCCCATGGTCCTCCTCCTCTAGTAATGTAGTGAATAGCCACTTTAGAATCTGACTCAACCCAAATCACTGAAAGACCAAGTCCTTTAGCTAGTAAAATCCATCAAGAATAGCCCAGAGCTCTATCTCTAATATCATGCACGGTCCATATGAAGCTGAGAAAGCCTTAATATAATGTCTTGTGTGAACTCCGATGATGCCTTCCCATTTGCAATACCATCCTTGACGCATCCATCAAAAATTGATCATGATAGATCTGACTGATAGAGTGTGCCACCAAGCCAAAATAGGGAGAGATGGAGAATGGGGGTCCATAGAAATACCAAAGATGGGTGCAAGTGTCAAATCCTCTCACCAATGCACAATCGAAACAGTGCTCCCATATGAAGAAAAGAGATCATGCGATAAACCCTCCAAATAATACGTTTGACTGCCATGCTAATCCCTTATGCTTCACATCATTCATCTCGATTCATAAAAACCAAAATATCAATAGAGGAATGATAGCGTGAATGTGTCCACAACAAACATACTATCCAGAATACCTCCATATCTGGAATCTCTGTCTAACTCCATCTCCTAAATTCATGGCTATCTAAAAAATATCTCCAAAATGTTACCATACTTGATCGGAGATTCTACTACCAGTGAAAATATGACTGATGGTCTCAGTCTCGAAACAACATTGGCAACGAAAAGCCAAAACCACATGCTCTGGAATGAGGTCCTACCATAAATAAAGCATGAAAAGTGACAATTACCATGTATGAGAACACCCCAATAGATTTTACAACTCAAATATTTCCCAAGGAGCAAAAATAACATCAGCCAATAAGTTATGGCCATGAGCACCTGCCTCCATAAACGGAATTAATTGTCTTTGAGCAATGCCAATCTGCTCCCTCATGGAAACAACAATCATTTTCTTGTTATCCCACTCAAGAAAGATGTTGGCTCTCATGATCAGATCATATTGTGGTGATCCAATATTCTTCCCTTTTACACGGAATAGTTGGCGAGAAGAGCACCAAACAAAGCTGGCAGCAATTAACTACTTTTTCCATTAACCGACAGCCATTATAATCAAAATAACTATTTCACAAGGAAACCCAAGATAACATTTTCTGACTCGATCTGACCTTTGCTGAGAAAATTGAAACTACAAGTGTAGAGATTCAATTGCAAAATATACAATCTACTTAAGAATGGCATGTTCAAAGCATTACATCTAGAAGCAATCAATTCAATTCTTGTAAGAAGATGTAAACACTCCAAAGCAGAAAAGCAAGTTGCAAAAGACAAAAAAATAACAAATTCTGAAATGCAAGTGATTGTTTGATTTTCCGCAAGTGAATGAGATCTTTATCAAGTAATATAGTAATGAATGGAATGTCGAACCCACGAGAACTACGTGTTTAATTGAGTTAAAATTAATTTAAAACTTAATCGAATAGCAAACACATTTTGTGACTTTTTTATACTAATCCCTAAATTACCAACTAAACTAATGAAAGCAAGTAAATTTATTTTTCAAATATGTGAAATTCATTGCTAAGATGTCGAATTCTCCTTATTATTCCATTTTTAGTGTAACAATTTGAAGTCATTCATGTTAGTCAATATTCCTAATTTAATTGAAAGCCTCTCTCGATAGCGATCAAATATAATCCCTCATGTGACTCTTTTATCTCTCAATGAAAGATGTAAACATGATAAATGCATTAACAAGTACTAGAACATCTATTGAAACCATTTAAGACATAGAGGTATATCTCTATCCTCTATCGAACCTTACAATTTTTATTATAATGTGCTTAAACCCTATTGAAACAAGTACTAGAACATCTATTGAAACTATATAAAGTATAGATGTATATCTCTATCCTCTATCGAACCTTACAATGTTTATTATATTGTGCTTAAACCCTATGGTCTCTCTCGATAACAATAAAATTCACTAACAATTCAATTGGTGATCAAGCAATTGAAAAGAATGATAAAACGACAACAAACATTCATAAATCAAATCAAATCAAATCAAATTAAAGTCAAAATAATTAATTAAAAATAAAAATATCATAATAAGGGTTCATATCATCCTAACAATATATAAAGCTAGTTTAGCATATTGAAATTATAAGAAATCAAATTTAAGTGAAAAGATATAACCCGGATTTTTGATAAATTGAAAAGATGAAGACGAATCTTGAAATTTTGAATCTCTTCAATGGTTTCTTGATAAATCTCCACTTTCGCCTTCTCTTTTTTACCCAAAAATTAGGTTTCAATCTTTCCTTGATTGAATGAATTATTGCAAATTTCCTTCAATTCTCTCACCACTACAACAAAACTGTGATTTCGCGACAAGATTTTTCGCAACATACAAAAAGTCGTTGCAATAAGTGACTTAACGCGACACATTTTTTGAGTTTGTCGCGAAATTTGTGAT